>MU729006.1:1839-11903 GCA_026770625.1 Nicotiana glauca
CTCCAAATTCAATTCCGATCGCACTCCTAAGTCATAAATTACCTCCCAAAACTAACCAAACCATCGGAATTCACATCTGAGCCCTCTAACCACAAATTCAACTTCCGGTTGACTTTTCTGAAACAAACTCCCTTCTAAAAGGCTATATGCCTTATTTTCAACCAGAATCAGTCCAAATTCACCCGATAGACTCTAATACTGATGTAGAACATGAAACAACACAATAAGGGGAAAACGGGGTGGTAACTCTCGTAATGACGGGCCGGGTCGTCACATTCTCCCCCTGACTTCTAAAACCTTTTGGCATCTCCATGTATACCTCATCACAAAGGTCTCCTTGCAAAAAGGCATTATAGATATCCATTTGGAATAATTCCCAGCTCTTTGATGCTGCTAATGCTATGATGGATCTTACTGTAACCATCTTTGCCACAGGAGAAAAGGTATCATGATAATCCAACCCTTCATTTTGACTGTAGCCTTTGACAACTAATCTTGCCTTAAATCTCTCTACTGCCCATCTGCTTTGAACTTGATTTTGTATACCCACTTTGATCCCACAGTATTTTTGCCTTTGGGAAAATTAACTACTTTCCAAGTTTTGTTTTCTTCAAGTGTTGTGATCTCTTGTTTCATTGTTTCAATCCACTTAGGGTCTTTGGCAGCTTCTCTAAAATTCTATGGCTCAACTATGGAAGAAAAACTTGCAAGATAGCTTTGATATTTTTCAAAAGTGCATGCATAGGACAAGTAGTCTGATAAAGGATATAAGCTGCAATGTGACTTGGGTTTGGCCTTAGTGATAAGTCCTTCATCCATATAGGTTGTTTGCCTTGTCTGATTGATTTCCTTACTTTTGTCATAGTAGGCATATTAGCAGGAATTGATGGAGTATTGTCAGCAGCTGAAATGTCTTCATTATTCTCAGTATCATCTTCAGGAGTGGATGTGGATGTTTCGACTTCAGGGTTCTCATTGTCTTGACATTGTGAATCAGGAATTGTGTTGTCCTGTACATGAATGACCTCCTCTTCTCTCACTTCTGAATCAGGAACTGTGTTATATGATGCAGCAGTTGCATCTTGTAAAGGATGAAGCAAGATGGCATCTGGAAAAATAGAAGCAGGAGGAGCTGTGCATCCTGAAGGCACCTGTGGTCTGAATGGAAAATCTGTTTCCCTAAAAATCACATCCCTGCTGACAAAGAACTGCTTAGAAGCTAAGTCTAGCAATATGTAACCCTTTTGTGTTTCTGAAAAATCAAGTAATACAACAGGTTTAGCCCTTTGTGCAAACTTATCTCCCTTGACCAAGTTAGTTGCATAGCAGAGACAACCAAGTATTCTGAGATGACCTAGCTTGGCACTTTTGTGATACAACTGTTCATATAGTGTGCTACCTAATAAAGCAGTAGAGGGCAGCCTGTTTATCAAGTACACTGCTTCCTTTACACACATGCCCCAGTATCTGAGAGGGATAGATGCTTGAAATCTTAAGGCTCTAGCAGTATCAAGGATGTGTCTATGTTTTCTCTCTATAATACCATTTTGTTGTGGAGTGTAGGGACAACTACTTTGATGAATAATCCCTAGCTTAGTGAATAATTCAGTGCATTGTGAGTTAAAAAAACTCAGTTCCATTATCTGACCTCACTATCTTGACCATACTGTTAAACTGGTTTCTTATCATTGTCAGATACAATTTTAATACTACAATTACTTAAGATTTCAGTTGCAACAAATAGATCCATCTATATCTAGTATGATCATACACAATAGTGAGAAAATAATGTTTTCTATCAAATGTGGGAACTTTATAAGGTTCCCAAAGATCCATGTGTACAAGATGAAAAGGAGCTTCAGCTCTAGAAGTACTGAGTGGAAACTGCAGTCTAGTTTGTTTTGCCAAGGGACGTATATGGCATTTATTCTATATCCTGCTATTAATACTGTCATGAAGTTCTACTATATTCTTCATAGTTGCTAATGAAGGATGTCCCAGCCTCATATGCCATAGGTTGTTCCTTCTTGCATTCTCTACTGCATATGCTGCCTTTATTCCTTTAACTAGTTCATCATCATCTGAACCACTTCTCAGCACATACAATCCTTCATTCTCCTTACCAATCCCCTTCACCCTACCACTGTAAAGGTCCTGAAATACAACAAAATGAGGGGAAAATGCACAGAATAGGACAACTGTCTGGTTAGTTTTATCACTGATAGTAAGTTGAATTTAAAGTCAGGCACATAAAGCACATTGCTAATGGTCTCCCCATTGAACAGTTTTGCACTACCAACATGTGTAATATCTGCTTGTCCTCCTATTGGCAAGTGAACTCTATCTTTACTTGTTTTGATATTGTGATTACTTTCACTCAACAAATCTAAGCTAGAGGTGATGTGGTGAGTAGCTCCTGAATCTACAATCCATTCCCTTTGTTGTTTGAAATTAGATATTAGACAAGTGACAATACCTGTCATGTTGGCTTGATGATCTCCAGACTCCTTGTTTAACAAACTCAGGATTTGATTGTATTGTTCAGGTGTGAAGAATAATTCCTTGTGCCCTGCTACCTTGTGATTGTCTTTATCATTTTGAGCAGCTGATGGTGTTGCATCTGCACTATTAGCAGCAGCCAAGGGTTCCTTCCTCCATCCTTCATGAGATCCACCTCCAGGAGGCTTCCAACCATCAGAATTACCAGCACCAAACCTCTTCCTTTGCTTGAAATCAGATGGATAGCCTACTATCTTATAGCAGTTTTCCCTAATGTGACCTTTCATCTTGCAGTAGTCACAATATAAAAATTATTTTTTGCCTTTGAATCCTTCGCCTCGCCCTGCCTGCATAATCAAGGATCAATTTTGTTTGTTACAACATTAGTATTAACAACTTGTTGGCTTTCATCCTGAATGGTCATAGCATAGGCCTGATTTAGAGTTGGTTCAGAGGATTTCATAAGGATTTGTCGCATGGCTTGGTCATATGAGTCATTCAAACCACTAAGAAACTGCATTACTCTTTATCTATGAAGATGCTCTACATGCTCCTTAGACTTTGGACAACCACAGTTAGGGGATGGTATCATCACATCATATTCATGCCATAATTCCTTCAGTTTTGAGAAGTAAGCAGAAACAGAACTAGATCCCTGTGACAGAGTAGCTATTTCTCCGTGCAATTGAAATATACGAACTCGATTGATCTTGTCAAACCTCTCTCTCAAATCTTCCCCAAACTAAGTGTGCATTGGATGCATACACAATTCCACCTAGGAGTTCTCCAGACACTGTGTTCATGATCCATGACAAAACGATTGCATTGCAGGTCTCCCATTGCTCATGCAACTCCTTTTGAAAGGTCTCCATTTTGCATGTGCCTGTTACGAACCCTAGTTTCTTCTTCTCCGGTAATGCAATGTGCATAGATCTGCTCCAAAGACCATAGTTCTCCGATCCTGTAAGCTTTACAGGAATTAAGATTGATCCTGGAGTGTCCCTTGGGCCTACATACAATGGATGTGTATAATCAATTTTTAATTCCGCCATTGTTGACAATTTGAAGAAATCTCAAGCTTCGATGCAATCCAGTAGTGAATCGATACGCATGAAGTAGTAGAAATTATGTAGCGAATTCCTCTAGTCTCGGCCGCTCTGATACCATGTTCAAATGTGAGCCCAACTGGTGAAGCTCGAAGCTCTTTCAATGGAAGCAGGAAGAGCTAAAAGAGAAGATCAGAATTGGGGAATGTAAAGACTATTTTAACTGAATGTATTAATCTCTATATATACCATTGAGTTTCCTAATCTTCTCCACTAACTATCAAAATGATAGCTAAGCTACAGCTGGAAATAATATTAGCACTAACAACTAACAACCACTACTAACTGACTGAATACAAGGCCACGTAAGACTGCACATATATGTGCATATCAATAATTGAGTATCCACTTCACTTTTATTAAATGAGCTTTTAAATAAGGAAAAACGGGAACCACTCATCCTACTAACTTAGCTAACCTTTATTGTCATAACTTATTGCTCATTTTTTTTCTAATTCCCTATCATTGTTTTTTATTTTCTTTTAGATACCTATCTTACTTTTGTCCAAAGTTTAGTTGGAAACTAAAGTATATTCCCAATAATACTTTTGTTTCTTATGGTCGTTTGGCTCGAACTATTAGCGTAGTTTATACATAAAGAGATAAAGAAAATAATGTTTAATCCTAAAGGAATTTGCCTCTCTCCTCTTATTTTCAAGTCATAGGAGTAATTTAAATAACTTCAAATATATAATAATATGTTGTAACTTGTAATTAACCATATTAATTGCTTAAGTGCATAATGTTTCATAGTGCATCAATTCTTACTAGCTAGTTGAAGTAACGAAAAAATTCTCTATTTGTTTGACGAAAGACAAGAACGAAAAATTAATATAATTTTTTTTTTACTATGCTCACAAGCATTCACATAGCTCTTTATCTACTTGTTAGTTGGCACAACTTCGTAAACAACCTACTCGATAGACGTAATATTCAATCGTCCTCTTTAAGATCCTATATTTTAGAAATAAGAGCTAGAATTATGGTTATTGGATTTTTTTTCGGACGAATCAGAGCAACAATGAATCATGATAGGAAGGCCACTCTTCTAGTTAGAATACCTCGTCGCGCATTTAAGTCGTCTGCAATACACCATCATTATTGAATTTATTCCCCAAATTTGGCAATCAAAGTATACGTGCCAAAAAAAAATTCATAAAGCACTATCTTTTAGTAGTAATTAGCCATCTATAGATATCATTTGTTATATTACAGAATATAGATACCTTTTATGTGATTATAAGATGTATTTGATGTATTTAAGTTATTGTATTCATGAATACAGTACCAAAAATAGGCGTGAATCAGGGAAGTCCAGCTAATCAATTGTTGTATTCGAGTGCATTCAACTATATTCATGGAGTGAAACATGGGATTACAGTTGGATAGATTATTATATTCGACTGTATTAGACTGTATTCACAATGTGAAATAGGGGATTACACTATTTTTAAAACGGAAAGTGAATCAATTAACATAATAGACCCCTAATATAACTCAACAAACTCAATTATAACACATAAATTTTGTATTTTTCAGTTATAAAAAAGATTCTCAACCGCAAAATACAATGAAATAGATAGAATACAGAGGGATACATTGAAATGCAATGAGAAAAAAGACACTTAATACAATGAAATACATGGAATACCACGAGATACATTGAATTACAATAAAAAAAAATAGTGAATACAATGAAATACATAGAAATACAACGCGATACATTGAAATGCTCTTAAAAAAAGGTAACAGAATCTTCAAATTGCTCAACCTCAAACTTCAGACTTCGACGACCCATCGGATTCCGACCATGATTCCATGAGCAATTTAAATGTACCTCGTTGTATTTGAAGATTCTCTACACTTCTTTCGACTTTGATAAGGATCACTTGATTACTTGCTAAATTGTGAGAAGTAAGTTTCAATTTGTTGAAAATTAATTTGTGCTCGGAGATGAGAGATATGTGTTGAGAATTAGTATAAGGAAAATGGCTACTTCAGAGGTGTCGATTAAAGGTTACAGCGAGCCAATTGATGGCTCTAAGGCCGGTCTCTGAGACTGTTCGGAGTGCTCCCGTTGTCGGAAAAGGCCGGTCTCTCAACCGGATGCGGGAGCCGGAGTAATTTTTGAAGTGGGTTTTGCACAAATTCGGTGGAAGGAGGAGGAGATAGAAAATTTTATTGGGATGGGGGAAGAGAATGGGATGTATCAAAGTAGAGAGAGAAAGAAAATAGTGTAATTGATTAGCGTATTTAGTGGCTTAGGGCTAGGAGGTAACCAAAATTAAATATTTTGTTATAAACCTTAAAATGTGTCTATAGAATATAATTTTTTTTAAATGGTATTTATTTAAAATAAATAAAGTATTAACCTTTGTTATAGGATGTAAAAATTCCCAAACAAAATGTAAGAAATTATTGAGGACCTAAAATTATAGCCTGTTTGGCCAAGCTTCTAAAATCAGCTTATTTTGAGAAGTGTTTTTCTCAAAAGTACTTTTTTAAAAAGTATTTTTGGTGAGAAGCAGTTTGTGTTTGACTAATTAATTTGAAAAGCACTTTTGAACAGTAATTAGTGTTTGGCCAAGCTTTTGAAAACTGCTTGTAAGTATATTTTTCTCAAAAGTGCTTCTCAAAAAAGTACTTTTGGAGAGAATCTACTTTTTTCTGCTTCTCCAAAACTGCTTCTGTTTCTCCTCAAAAGTATTTTTTTTCCTTCTAAAAGCTTGGCCAAACACCTCAATTTTTTACCAAAAGTGCTTTTGGCCAAAAAAAAAAAAATGGCCAAACAAGCTATTAATTTAATTTCATTAGTTGATCCCTTAGTGAGAGGAAGAGAGTAATAAATGTACAAGTACTTGTAAAACCCCAAAATGGAGTGGAGTCGAAAAATACTTTCTCTGCATAAATTAACTATGTTTCCAATTTTTATTAACATCTGCAAGAACTTCAGAATTCTTCTGCACTCTGTACTTGTCACTGTACTCGGTGGGGTTCTTTACCAATTTGACAATTAATAATCTAGCCACTCAATGCACTCAAACTCTTAGTAATACGTTAGTTTTATGAATGCCTAGGTCAAACTTTTAAAATTAGCTTATTTTGAAAAATATTTTTTTTCAATCATGCTTTAAAAGAAATATTTTATAGTTGAAAAAAAATATTTTTGGTGAAAATCAGTTTATGTTTGGCTACTTAATAGAAAAGTACTTTTGAGTAATATTTAGTGTGTGATCAAACTTTTAAAAGTGTTTTCACAAGCTTACATATACAGTAAAAAACTTACGTTTTTATGCCAAATCAATAAAAAAATAAGACCTGGAACTTAATCTAACTACGACTATTAGTTCATAATCATAGTTAACTTTTTTTTGTACATAATTTAAAATATTAAGTAATTGTACTTAGTAATCTAGTTAGCTATTCCGCTATGCTCCTAACTTTAATTAAATTTGGAAGAAGAGGAAAGTACTTATGCAGTTTTGGGAGAATAGTGTTTACGCAGATTTTATCTCTATCTCAAGGGAATAGAGAAGTTGTTTCCGATAGACTATCGATGCAAGAAGACGAAAAAAGACAATAAATCAGTTCCAACAACAAAAATCAAAAAATAATAACATTATCGTAAGTGCCGGAAAATAAATGAGAAAACAATAACAATAAAGGCAGAGGATTATTGCGAGGCAATAAAAGAAAGAAGATGACGACTACCCTAAGAGTTTGTAACATTAGTCATTATGATTCTATTAGCCTCTTTTTTAAATTTCTTTATTTATTAAAAATAATTTTTAAGAACAACTTAGTTTATCGCTTATGCCTAATTTAATTAGACTTGGTATAAACATTCAGTATAGACTAATTTTCACCATGAACATATAATATGCACTCGTCATACTCACACATACCTATACACATAATGTATTTGTTGAGCTTCTTTCTTTGAGGAAAAAAAAAATTGGAATAATAAAGTATGACGACCCAAAGGGTTATCACTTGTTTTCTTACTCATTTTGTGCTTCCGAGGCCTTGAAAATCTCATTTGGGGTTGCCTCAATTTGCGTGCGCAGTCCGAGCGCGAAACCGGAAAGCTTAAATATGAATTCTGTGAGAAAAATACTAAATTTTGATATTAAATTGAATAGATTTGACTTCAGTCAATATTTTGGGTAAACGAACCCGGACCCGTAATTTGACGGTCCCGGAGGGTCCGTAGAAAAATATGGGACTTGGGCGTATGCCCGAAATCGAATTCCGAGGTCCCAAGCCCGAGAAATGAATTTTTGTGTGAAATTATTTTTTGAAAATTATTAAGGAAATTAGAAATGAAATTTGATTAAATGACTATGGTATTGGGCCCGTGTTTTTGTTCCAGCGCTTGGTACAAGTCTTATATATGGTTTAAGCGCGTTCTGTAAAGTTTGGTTGAAAGCGGACATCGTTTGACGTGTTTCGGACTTAAAATGGAAATTTGATGTTTTATGAACATTTGGAAGAAATTATGAATTGTGAGGCTTAATTCGATGTATATGATGTTATTTTGGCGATTTGATCGCGCGAGTAACTACGTAGGATATGTTTGAGATTGTGTGTATGTTTGGTTTGGAGCCCCGAGGGCTCAGGTAAGTTTTGGATAGGCCACAGATTGCATTTTTGAACTTAATAAAAATCTGGTATGCTTCTTCTGTGATCTTCGCATTCGCGAAGTGTATCTCGCAAATGCGAGGTTTGCATCGCAATTGCGAAGCGTGGGACTCTGGCCTACTGATCGCAAATGCGATCTTGTTGTTCGCAAATGCGAATCTCAGGGGGGCCGCAAATGCGACTTTTTCATAGCAAATGCGAGAACTAGGAAAAAGGGAACGGTTCGCAAATGCAAACCCAGCTTCGCAATTCCCACAAATGGTCGGGGTTCGCAATTGCGAACCCCAGTTCGCAATTCCCATATCTGAGGCCCAGCAAATTTTATACTTAGTCGAATTTTTACCATTTTTCACCATTCTTTCAAAACCCAAACTCCTTAGGCAATTTTTCAAGAACAAGTTTCATTCCAAATCATTTGTAAGTCAATTTTTACTCAATTCTTTCAATCATTAACATCATTTAACATGTTTTTCACTTAAAATCAAAGATTTTTATGGGTGAAATTGGAGATTTTGGGTAGAACTTAGGTTTTTTCTAAAATTGAAGATTTGGACCTCAGGTCCGATTTCAAAACAAATTACATATTTGGGTTCGTGGGGGAATGGGTAACCGAGTTTTGGTTCGAACCTCGGGTTTTGACCACGTGGGGCTGGGGGAAATTTTGGAATTTTTGGGTAAAACTTTAAGAAATTTATTTTTATGCATTCAAATTGATTCATTTAGTGTTTATTAAAGTAATTAAGTAATTTGCGGCTAGATTTGAGCGGATTGGAGGTGGAATCACGAGGTAAAGCTATAATTGAGGCTTGAGTTGAGTTCAAAGCAACGAGGTAAGTGTTTGGTCTAACCTTAGCTTAAGGGAATAGGAGTTGAGCCTTCTTTGTTGCTTGCTAATTGTTGAGTACGATGTATAGGCATGGTGACGAGTATCTATACATTGGTGTCTAGCATGGTCGTGAGTCCCTATTTTGCGAATAGTTTGGATTTTGTTATAACTTCCATGCTTAATTGATGACTTCTATATGTTGTAAAGAGCTTGTGAAAGGAATTGTGATCTTTAAACTTCGTTGAGCGTTGGCTCGAGTTGAATTACAAATTGTGAAGGTATATGAGATAAGTAAATCTTTGGAGCATTGGCTCGAGTGATAATGTGAACTATGAGATGAAGGAGAAAGAACGAGAAAGAGTTAATGATCTATTCCCTTGCCAAGACGTGTTGATTATTAAATATTTTCCCTTGCCGGGACGTTAAGATTATTGATGTTGTATCCTTGCCGGGTTTTTAATTGTTTGTTTGTGTTCCCTTGTCGGGATTTTCATTATTGTTTTATTATTCCCTTACCCTTGTTTGTGATTGTTGATTGGGTGAGGAAGAGTGTTAAAGCACGAAGGGTGATGCCGTGCATTGTTTGTTTCTTGTGAGGAAATAGTATAAAGAAAGAAGGGTGATGTTGTGCACTGTTTCCTTATTGCGAGGAAAAGAGAATAAAGCACGAAGGGTGATTCCGTGCTACACGATGTGCCATTCTGTGCCGATTCTATAAATTATATGTGAGGATTGCGAGTAAAAGCACGAAGGGTGATACCGGGCATGTTCTGTTATATTATTGCTTGGTGAGGATGAGAGTAAAAGCACGAAGGATGATGTCGTGCACTTGTTGACCTCTATTCCTTATTATTATATGAGTTGTGCTTTTCCTTCCTTACTAGGCAACTTTTACTTGCAACCGTTATCTCCCCATAGAATGCTTCCTCCCATATTGTTTACTTGTTTTGTATTTCAAATATATATATATATATATATATATATATATATTT
>MU729006.1:17136-27339 GCA_026770625.1 Nicotiana glauca
ATATATATATATAACTGCACAGGTTTATATGGTAGTCCAATCTAGCCTCGTCACTACTTCGCCGAGGTTGGGCTAGACACTTACCAGCATATGGGGTCTATTGTGGTGATACTACACTCTGTGCTATTTTGCACAAATCCAGGTTTCGGATAGCAGCATCAGTAGTGTGGGAGCAGGTCTTCAGTACAGCGAGACCCGAGGTAGCCTTGCAGGCGTCCGCAGGCCCGGCGTCTGCTCAAACCTTTATTTTGTCTGTTATCTCACTGTTTTCAGGATAAACAGTTTATGTTCTCTTTCGGACATTTGTATTTAGTATTCTTAGCAGTTCGTGAGTATTGTGACACCAGTCTTAGGTAAAGGCCTTTGTTGAGATTTTCCACATTTCTATTCAGTTTTCTATAATATTGAGACTTCCGCTTATTATTTAATTTTGTTGCTTTTGTATTATTGCCGATAATTGTTAAAAGAAATTATGTTATTAATGAAAATATAATTAAATTTGGCTTGCCTAACTCTCATTAGTAGGCGTCATCACGACTCCCGAGGGTGGAAAATCCGGGTCGTGACAAGTTGGTGTCAGAGCTCTAGGTTATATAGGTCTCACAACTCACGGACAAGCTTAGTAGAGTTTGAGGGATCGGTACAGAGATGTCTGTATTTATCCCCAGAGGCTACCGAGTTAGGAAAAGTTTCACATTTGTTCTTTCTTGTCATGCGGTTTCGTTTCTCAATGCTAATTGAATTTCTATTCTGTTCTTTTGCAGATGGCGAGAACACTTGCTTCCTCATCTTCCAATCAGCAGTCCGAGCCCCAGGCAGCTCCCGCTAGGGGTAGAGGACGAGGCTGTGCTTGAGGCCGAGGTAGGGGCAGAGCTCAGCCCCGAGCAGCAGCACCAGTGGCGGAGTCTCGGGTCGACTTTGACGAGGAGTTTCCGGCCCCAGCCCCAGCCCCAGCCCCAGCAGTTCCGGTGGGCCCAGCTCAGGTCCCAGATGGGTTTATTGCTACCCCAATTCTTCAGGATGCTTTGGTCCGATTGGTGGGCCTTATGGAGGGTGTTACCCAAGCGGGTTTGCTTCTTGTAGCACCACTTGTCTCTCACGCTGGAGGAAGGGTCCAGACTCCTGCTACTCGTACTCCAGAGCAGGTAGCTTCCCAGGTTCCGGCTCCAGCAGTTCAGCCAGTTGGAGCAGCTCAGCCGGGTGTGGTAGCCCAGGCAGGTGATGGGGAAGCTATTTATGCCGATGCTTTGTGGAGGTTGGATAGGTTCACCAAGCTCTTCACTTCTACATTCAGCGGTGCTTCCACTGAGGATCCTCGGGATTATTTAGACAGTTGCCACGAGGTTCTTCGGAACATGGGTATTGTTGAGTCCAATGGAGTTGATTTCACTGTATTTCGCCTATATGGATCCGCCAAGACTTGGTGGAGGGATTTCTATTTAGCTAGACCAGCAGGGTCTCCAGCCTTGACCTGTGAGCAGTTCACGCATACATTTCTGGAGAAGTTTCTCCGTGTCACACAGCGTGAGGCCTATCGGAGGCAGTTCGAGCGTCTCTATCAAGGATCCATGTCAGTCACCCAGTACGAGATCAAGTTTATTGAGTTGGCTCGACATGCTATTGTCATACTCCCCACTGAGAGTGAGAGAGTGAGACGGTTTATTGATGGACTCATTCATCCTATTCGTCTCCAGATGGCTAGAGAGGCGGGGAGTGACATCACTTTTCAGGAGGCGACCAATGTGGCCCGAAGGATCGAGATGGTATTGCCACAGGGAGTGGTCATAGAGCAGACAAGAGACCCCGTCAGTCAGGCCGATTCAGTGCTGCCTCATCTGGAGGCAGAGATTCATATGATAGGGGTCTGCCTTCTAGGCCTTTCCAGTCATCCCTCCAGATTTCTCAGGGTGCCCCAGGTGGCCATGGTTCTCACGCACACTATTCTGATCAGCAGCCATTCAGTGCACCACTAGCCCCTATCAGTGCACCACCGCTTCAGCGTTTCTGTGGTGGTTATTCAAGTCGGCAGGGCCAGCAAACTCAACAGCCGAGGGCTTGTTACACTTGTGGAGACACGGGTCATATTGTTAGATTTTTCCCTCGAGCACCAAGCAGTTTTTAGCACCAGGGTTATCGTGCCATGGTTCAGGTATCAGGTGCTCCACAACCTGCCCAGCCAGCTAGAGGTGGGGGTAGAGGTTCCATAGGTGGAGGTAGAGGTCATATAGGTGGAGCCCAGACCGACAGAGGTGGAGGCCAGCCATCAGCAGGCCATCCCAGAGAGGTAGATCAGAGTGTTGGGGCCCAGCCCCGATGTTATGCTCTTCAGTCTAGGCCCGAGGCAGAGGCTTCAGATGCGGTTATTACAGGTATGGTTCTGGTTTGTTAGAGAGATGTTTCAGTGTCGTTTGATCCGGGATCTACGTATTCGTATGTGTCATCCTATTTTGCCCCGTATTTGATCATGCCTAGTGATGCATTGGGTATTCCTGTTTATGTGTCTACGCCCGTGGGTGATTCCATCATGGTCGATCGAGTCCATCGCTCATGTGTTGTGGTGATTGGGGGTCTGAAGACTCGTGTAGATCTGTTGCTTTTAGATATGGTCGACCTTGATATTATATTAGGGATGGACTGGTTATTACCCTATCACGCTATCTTGGACTGCCATGCCAAGACGGTGACCTTAGCTTTATCGGGTATGCCTCATTTAGAGTGGAGAGGGACTCTAGGTCATTCCACCTGCAATGTTATATCGTATGTGAAGGCTCAACATATGGTCGATAAGGGGTGTTTGGATTATCTAGCTTATGTTCGGGATTCCAGTGTTGGGGTTCACTCTATCGATTATGTGCCTGTTGTTTGTGAGTTCCCTGATGTTTTTACTTCAGACCTGCCGGGTAGGCCACCCGCAGGATTTGCTTGAGAAGGTTTTCATTAGACCCAGTGTATATTCTTGGGGTGCGCCGGTGTTATTTATCAAGAAGAAGGATGGGTCAATGAGGATGTGTATTGATTACCGGCAAATGAACAAGGTAACGGTCAAGAATAAGTATCTACTGCCGTGGATTGATGATTTGTTCGACCAACTTCAGGGTGCCAGGGTATTTTCCAAGATTGACTTGCGATCTGGCTACCATCAGTTGAGAATTGGGGCATCCGATGTCCTTAAGATAGCATTCCGCACTCGGTACGGGCATTATGAGTTATTGGTTATGTCATTCGGGTTGACAAATGCCCCATCATCTTTCATGGACTTGATGAACCAAGTGTTCAGGCCTTATTTGGATTCATTCGCGATAGTTTTCATTGATGATATATTGATATATTCCCACAGCCAGGAGGAGCACGAGCAGCACCTTAGAGTGATTCTTCAGACTCTGAGGGATAGTCAGTTGTATGCAAAGTTCTCAAAGTGTGAATTCTGGTTGGGTTCAGTTGCATTTCTGGGTCATGTTGTATCAGCAGAGGTTATTCAGGTGGACCCAAAGAAGATAGAGGCGGTCAAGAACTGGCCTAGACCAGCATCAGCTATAGAGATTCGGAGTTTCTTGGGGTTTGCAGTATACCATCGACGGTTTGTGGAGGGATTTTCATCTATTGCAGCCCCGATGACCAGATTGACCCAGAAGGGTGCCCAGTTCAGATGGTCGGATGAGTGCGAGGCGAGCTTTCAGAAGCTCAAGACAGCTCTGACTACAGCACCGGTGTTGGTTTTGTCCACAGGTTCAGGGCCTTATACAGTCTATTATGATGCTTTCCGTGTTGGGCTTGGAGCAGTGTTGATGCAGTATGGCAAGGTCATTGCCTATGCTTCGAGGAAATTGAAGATTCATAAGAAGAACTATCCAGTGCATGATCTAGAGTTGGCAGCCATTTTTCAAGCATTGAAGATTTGGAGGCACTATTTGTATGGCATGGCGTGTGAGATGTTCACTGATCACAAAAGTCTTCAGTACTTGTTCAAGCAAAAGGATTTGAATTTGAGGCAGATGAGGTGGTTGGAGTTGTTGAAGGATTATGATGTCACCATTCTTTATCATCCAGGGAAGGCCAATGTAGTGGCCGATACTTTGAGTAGGAAGTCAGCCAGTATGGGCAGTCTTCCTTATATTGCGGTCAGTCAGAGGCCGCTTGCTTTGGATGTTCAGGCATTAGCCAATCAGTTCGTGAGACTGGATGTTTCTGAGACCAGTCGTGTGTTAGCTTGCACGGTCGCTCGTTCTTCGTTATTAGAGCGTATCCGTGACTGGAAGTTTGATGATCCCCATTTGTGTGTCCTTAGAGACACGGTGCAACGAGGAGGTGCCAAGCAGGTTACCTTAGATGCAGATGGAGTTTTGAGATTGCAGGGGCGAGTTTGTGTGCCCAATGTGGATGGGCTTCGAGAGTTGATTTTAGAAGAGGCCCATAGTTCCAGGTACTCTATTCATCTCGGCGCCGCGAAGATGTATCAAGATTTGCGGAAACATTATTGGTGGCGTATAATGAAGAAAGATATCGTAACATATGTGTCTCGTTGTTTTAATTGTCAACAGGTTAAGTACGAGCATCAGAGGCCTGGTGGTTTATTTCAGAGGATTGAGCTTCCCGAGTGGATGTGGGAGCGGATTACTATGGATTTTGTTACTGGGCTTTCGTTGACTCGGTAGAAGTTCGATGCGATATGGGTTATTGTTGATAGGATGACCAAGTCAACACATTTCATTCATGTGGCAGTATCCTATTCTTCTGAGAGGTTTGTTGAGATCTATATTCGGGAGATTATTCGCCTTCATGGTGTGCCCGTGTCTATCATTTTGGATCGGGGTATGCAGTTTACCTCGCGCTTTCTGTAGAGCTATGCAGTGAGAGTTGGTCATACGGGTAGATTTGAGCACAACATTTCATCCCCAGACGGACGGTCAGTCCGAGTGGACTATCCAGATTCTAGAGGATATGCTTCGAGCTTGTGTTATTGACTTTGGAGGTTCGTGGGATCAGTTCTTTCCTTTAGCGGAGTTTGCCTATAACAACAGCTATCAGTCGAGCATTCAGATGGCTCCTTATGAGACTTTATATGGTAGGCGGTGTCGGTCTCCGGTTGGATGGTTTTAGTCGGGAGAAGCTCGGTTGTTGGGTACAGATTTGGTTCAGGAGGCCTTGGACAATGTCAAGATCATTCAGGATAGGCTTCGTTCAGCTCAATCTAGGCAAAAGAGTTATGCAGACCGCAAGGTTCGAGATGTGGCATTTATGGTTGGTGAGCGGGTATTGCTTCGAGTGTTGCCTATGAAGGGCGTGATGAGATTTGGTAAGAAAGGCAAGCTTAGCCCAAGTTTCATTGGTCCATTTGAGATTCTCGATTGAGTGGGAGAGGTGGATTATAGACTTGCATTGCCGCCTAGCTTATCAGTCATGCATCCAGTTTTTCATGTATCCATGCTTCGGAGGTATCACGGCGATCCAGCCTACGTGTTAGATTTCAGCACTGTCTAGTTGGATAAGAACTTGTCTTACGAGGAAGAGCCGGTAGCTATTTTGGACCAGCAGGTTCTTCAGTTGAGATCCAAGAGTTTTCCTTCTGTGCATGTTCAGTGGAGAGGTCAGCCTCCTGAGGCATCGACCTGGGAGTCCGAGTCTGATATGCGAAGTCGTTATCCTCATCTTTTCCCCGACTCAGGTATTTCTTTCTTTTGTCAATTCGAGGACGAACGGTTATTTTAGAGGTGGAGAATGTGACGACCCAAAGGGTCATCACTTGTTTTCTTACTCATTCTGTGCTTCCGAGGCCTTGAAAAAATCATTTGGGGTTACCTCTATTTGCGTGCACAGTCCGAGCGCGAAGTCGAAAAACTTAAATATGAATTCTGTGAGAAAAATGCTAAATTTTGATATTAAATTGAATAGATTTGACTTCGATCAATATTTTGGGTAAACGGACCTAGACCCGTGATTTGACGGTCCCGGAGGGTCCGTAGGAAAATATGGGACTTGGGCGTGTGCTCAAAATTGAATTCTGAGGTCCCAAGCCCGAGAAATGAATTTTTGTGTGAAATTATTTTCTGGAAATTATTAAGGAAATTGGAAATAAAATTTGATTAAAAGACTATAGTATCGGGCCCGTATTTTGGTTCCAGCGCCCGGTACAAGTCTTATATATGGTTTAAGCGCATTCTATAAAGTTTGGTTGAAAACGGACGTCGTGACGTGTTTCGGACTTAAAATGGAAATTTGTTGTTTTATGAAAAATTGGAAGAAATTATGAATTTTGAGGCTTAATTTGATGTATATGACATTATTGTGGCGATTTGATCGCGCGAGTAAGTCTGTAGGATGTTTTTGAGGTTGTGTGTATGTTTGGTTTGGAGCCCCTAGGGCTCGGGTGAGTTTTGGATAGGCCACGGATTGCATTTTTAAACTTAATAAAAATCTGGTATGCTTCTTCTGTGATCTTCGCATTTGAGAAGTGTATCTCGCAAATGCGAGCTTTGCATCTCAATTGCGAAACCTGGGACTTTGGCCTACTGATCGCAAATGCGATCTTGATGTTCGCAAATGCGAAACTCAAGGGGGGCGCAAATGCGACTTTTTCATCACAAATGCGAGAACAGGGAAAAATGGAAGGGTTTGGAAATGCGAACCCAGCTTCGCAATTCCCACAAATGGTCGGGGTTCGTAATTGCGAACCCCAGTTCGCAATTCCCATATCTGAGGCCGAGCAAATTTTATACTTGGTCGAATTTTCACCATTTTTCACCATTCTTTCAAAACCCAAACTCCTTAGGCGATATTTCAAGAACAAGTTTCATTCCAAATTATTTGTAAGTCAATTTTTACTCAATTCTTTCAATCATTAACGTCATTTAGCATGTTTTCCACTTAAAATTAATGATTTTCATGGGTGGAATTGGGGGTTTTAGGTAGAACTTAGGTTTTTTCTAAAATTGGGGATATGGACCTCAATTTGAGGTCCGATTTCAAAACATATCATATATTTGGGTTCGTGGGGGATTGGGTAACCGAGTTTTGGTTCAAACATCGGGTTTTGACCACGTGGGCCCGGGGCGATTTGGAAATTTTGGGCAAAACTTTGAGAAATTCATTTTTATGCATTCAAATTGATTTATTTAGTGTTTATTAAAGTGATTAAGTAATTTGTGGCTAGATTCGAGCGGATTGGAGGTTGAATCACGGGGTAAAGCTATAGTTGAGACTTGAGTTGAGTTCAAAGCAATGAGGTAAGTGTTTGGTTTAACCTTAGCTTGAGGGAATAGGAGTTGATCCTTATTTGCTACTTGCTAATTGTCGAGCACGATGTATAGGCATGGCGACGAGTATCTATACATTAGTGTCTAGCATGGCCATGAGTCCTTATTTTGCGAATAGTTTGGATTTTGTTATGCCTTCCATGCTTAATTGATGACTTCTATATGTTGTAAAGAGCTTGTGAAAGGAATTGTGATCTTTAAACTTCGTGGAGCGTTGGCTCGATTTGAATTACAGATTGTGTAGATATATGAGATAAGTAAATCTTTGGAGCATTGGCTCAAGTAATAATGTGAACTATGAGATGAAAGTGAAAGAAAGAGAAAGAGTTAATGATCTATTCCCTTGCCGGGACGTTGTTGATTATTGAATATTTTTCCTTGCCAGGACGTTGAGATTATTGATGTTGTACCCTTGCCGGGTTTTTAATTGTTTGTTTGTGTTCCCTTGCCGGAATTTCCATTATTGTTTTATTATTCCCTTGCTCTTATTTGTGATTGTTGATTGGGTGAGGAAGAGTGTTAAAGTACGAAGGCTGATGCCGTGCATTGTTTGTTTCTTGTGGGGAAAGAGCGCAAAGCACGAAGGATGATATCGTGCATTGTTTGCTTATTGTGAGGAAAAGAGAGTAAAGCACGAAGAGTGATGTCGTGCCGCACGATGTGCCATTCTGTGTCGATTCTATTGATTATATATGAGGAATGAGAGTAAAAGCACGAAGGGTTATACCGTGCATGTTCTGTTATATTATTGCTTGGTGAGGATGAGAGTAAAAGCACGAAGAGTGATGCAGTGCACTTGTTGACCTCTGTTCCTTATTATTGTATGAGTTGTGCTTTCCCTTCGTTACTAGGCAACTTTTACTTGAAACTGTTATCTCCCCACAACATGCTTCCCCTCCCATATTGTTTACTTGTCTTGTATTTTAGTTCCGCTGTATATATATATATATAACTGCACAAGTTTATGTGGTAGTCCAGTCTAGCCTCGTCACTACTTCGCTGGGGTTAGGCTAGACACTTACCAACACATGGGGTCGGTTGTGCTGATACTAAATAGCACAGATCCAGGTTTCGGACAGCAGCAGTAGTAGTGTGGGAGCAGGCCTTCGGTCCAGCGAGACCCGAGGTAGCCTTGCAGGCGTCCGCAAGCACGACGTCTCCTCTATCCTTTATTTTGTCTGTTATCTCATTGTATTCAGGATAAACAGTTTATGTTCTCTTTCGGACGTTTGTATTTAGTATTCTTAACAGTTCGTGAGTATTGTGACACCAGTCTTGGGTAGAGGCTTTTATTGAGATTTTCCGCATTTCTATTCAGTTTTCTATAATATTGAGACTTCCGCTTATTATTTAATTTTGTTGCTTTTGTATTATTGCCGATAATTGTTAAAAGGAATTATGTCATTAATGAAAAAATAATTAAATTTGGCTTGCCTAACTCTCATTAGTAGGCGTCATCACGACTCCCGAGGGTGAAAAATCCGGATCGTGGCATAAAGTAAAATTGTAGAACAAAGGGGTGAAAATTTGATAAGAAGAAGCTAGAGGGACTTTGTGGTAAAATAAATATTGGTCAAAATGGGCAAAGTTTTTCAAAAGGAAGTTAAACAGACAAATACGCGTGAGTGATGGAAACAAAAGAAGCCTTTGCTGTGAAGGGACTAGCACAAAAGTAACAAAAGCCTGCAAAAAATTCATCAAATATACTTCATTAAATTCCTATTCCTTTTTTTTTTAATTTTGCTTTCACTTTTTTTTTCTTTTAAATTTTTTAAAACAACAAACTGACAGAAGCAAGCTACAAACCTGAAAGAATTTGCAGAACAAAGTCTGATCCCATAGTTTACTTTACTCATTTTTTTTGCTAAAAAAAAGCTGACTCACTGACTTTTCTTACTCTAAACAAGAAAAAAAATATTCCAAAAAAAACTTAATTATTTTGTACTTTAAGAATCTAAAACACTTCCATATTAATATAATTTAAACCCCAGATCTCTATAATAACAACCCATTTAGCTCTATTTTTGGTTTTAACTAATGTTTTCAGTACAGTACTATTGGTTATCAAGAATTCTTGAATCCAACAAATTTGCTGTCATTTTTTGGCTTTCCCTAATGTATGAAAAAAATAGGAAGAATCTGCAGATTTTTTGGTGATTTTCTGACAAGTGTTAGTAAAATAGCTAGGTTGCCTAATTCTTATGAAGTGGTATTCATAGGCGGAATCAGAATTTAAAATTAATAAATTTTTAAAATTTAAATATTTTTACTTTATCGAATTCTAAATTAATAATTTGTATGTATTCAATAAATTTTTCAAAATAAAAATAAGGTTCAAACTTAATTAAATTCGACCGAACCCGTAAGTCATATGCAGCTCCGTCCCTGATGGTATATTGCTCTGAACTAATTAAAAGTCATTAACTTTTTTTTAGAGAGGGTAGCAAATGATTTTGGTGGAAGTATGTGGTGTTAATCTGACAAAAAGAAAAAAAATAGATTAAAGATGAAAGGATTTGGACAAAATATAGTGGATATTTGATTAGATCCAACCTGTTCTTTTCCTCTAACACAATCATTAGTTGTATTCAACCTAGGTGATTTTATTCACTAAGTATTTGATTGTACCTACTAATACTTTCGAAGTTAAAAAAATTGTAATTTAACGGTACTTTTTAGGTCTTAAATAAGACTTAACATCAAATCAAATAATCAATCAACTTTTAGTTAATGACATACATCAATTGTTTTTTTTATATAAAAAAAATTGTTAATTACAACACGATCAAATTGAAAAGAGTCCGTCTATTGTGTGACATTGATGGTTGAGAAAGGTATACTTTTAGCCAATTCAAAAAATAATAGTCGATATATATATATATATATATATATATATATATATATATATATATATATATATATATATATATATATATATATATATATATATATA
>MU729006.1:35376-55341 GCA_026770625.1 Nicotiana glauca
ATGAATGGGGAACGATGAACATGGTGGTGTGAATGGGAAATAAGGGAAGAAGGTGAAAAGGCAACTTTAGCTTATGCACTTTGTCCCTCATTGGTTAAAGACAAGCATTTTGTTGGGTTTAAATATAGAAGCACTTCCTTAAGCTCTTAAAAGGAGATAAGAGGAAGGGGCTCGCGCCGTCATCGTCATCGTTGCTCGCTCGACTCGGCTTCAGCTTCGGTCAATTGATATGATTTATTGATAATTTTTTGGACCAATAAAATAAAATTATTTAATTAAATATTAATATTTTATTTTAATATGACCGTTATTAATTAATTTTTTCGTCTTTAATTTTCAAATATTCCCGAGTTAATTAAACAGCCATCTGAAAGGCTGTCTTTCACGAATAGCCACCTGCAATGTGAAAAGCTACTTTCGCACCCTTTCAATCCAGATTTCGTTGGCTATAAATAACCAGCCTTTCCTTCAGAATTTTTCACTCTGAAATTTTCTGCTTCATCTACTTCTTCTTTCTGCATCATTATTTTAAAACAAAGTAAGTTTTTCGTGTGGTTTCCTCCATTACTTTTGAGTTCGCCGATAACTTAGTGCTTTGAAGTGCCGTTACCGCTAAGTTAGAACTTTCGTTCTATCCTGGGAAGAATTTATCCGTCAACCTTGGGCAACAGTGAGGGGATAAGATTCTTTAAGGACACACAAGAAACTTGTGGGCTCGGAATATAAAATTCTGTCCATTTCTGTTCATTTCATTTTTCTGGTTTCGTCACTTATAAGTTTTACTAACACCAAGTTGAGTAGGACTAAGACGGAATATGAGGAATATAAATTCTGCGACGTGACAAGCGAAGCAGATGTGGAAGTCAGGCTTGACTCACATGTAATCCTCAAGAGAGAAAGTTTTAAGTACTTAGGGTCAATTATCCAGGGAGATGGGGAAATCAACGGGGATGTTACACACCGTATTGGTTGGGGTGGATGAAATGGAGGTTAGCTTCTGGAGTCCTGTGTGACAAGAATGTGCCACTTAAACTCAAAGGTAAGTTTTATAAAGCGGTGGTTAGACCGACCATGTTGTATTGGGCAGAGTGTTGGCCAGTCTAGAATTTACATATCCAAAAGATGAAAGTAGCAAATATGAGGATGTTGAGATAGATGTGCGGGCACACTAGGCTGGATAAGATTATATTAGGAATGAAGATATTCGGGAGAGGGAGTGCGTGGCTCCGGTGGACGACAAGATGCGGGAAACGCGACTTAGATGGTTCGAACACGTGTAGAGGAGAAGCCTAGATGCCCCGGTTAGGAGGTGTGAGCAATTTTGTGGCAGGTACGAGAAGAGGTAGAGGGCAGCCTAAGAAGTATTGGGCGAGGTGATCAGACACGACATGACGCGACTTCAGATTTTCGCGGACATGGCTCTTGATAAGAGGTGTGGAGGTAGAGCATTAGGGTTGTAGTTTAAAGTGTAGTCGAGCGATTTTCCTCTTTGTTCCGATTTTCCTATTTGTACCGACGAGTAATATAGTGTTTTGTCTAGCACTGTTAGCGATTTATGCTGTGTTTCACACCTTTGCATAATATTTGTGTTATTGATTTTCCATTTATTTGTTGTCTCTCACATTGCTAATTATTTTTTCGATTTTGTTGTGAGATCTATTGTAAGTGAGCTAAGGGTCTCCTGGAAACAACCTCTCTACCCTCTCTAGGGTAGGGGTAAGGTCTGAGTACACTCTATGTTCCCAAGACCCCACTGATGAAATTTTACTGGGTTGTTGTTGTAGTTGTCATCTAAGGCCCCGTTTGCTCATAACTTTTTTTAATTATTTTTGTTCAAAAATGTGTTTGTCTAAGAAATTTTGTAAGTTTTTAAAAAAAATTCGAAAAAGAATTTTTTCAAAAAAACCACTTTTCCTAAATTTCAGAAAAACTTTTTGCCCAACTCAAAAAACTGCAATTTTTTTCCAAGTGAAATGTATGTCCAAATATAATTTTAAATTATAAATATTATTTTTCAATTTAACTTTAAATATTAATCTTAAAAAATTTAAAAGTAGGAGTAGTAATTTTTATGTCCTAAATGAAAGAAGCAATAGTAATCAGAAAGTCAAAAATCAAACAGTCCCTCGAAGTCAAAAAATAGTACTCTTATATTAACAAGGAGTACATTTGTATAGGCATCTGATGTGTGAAAATGATAGTAGTAGTATTAATGTTGGAGAAAATTACAATTTTTCATTATATATTTTTTAATTTATTTTTTACCACCGCCAGTTTCAGAATATGTTGTTCTGGTCAAAAAAACCAATCTCCAGTTTACACACAGTATTCCTTGTCGGGTGCTAAAGTTCATGCCTTTCTCTTTCTCTCTCACGCATACACACACACTCTCTCTAGGTTTATAGGCTGCTCTCATCATCTGTCAATTCTCTGTTCTTTTCCTTGTGGGATAATTTTCTTGCTTTCCTTTACTATTTACCATGCACTAAGCTAATGCCTAGCGGGGTGTCAGTAGAGGTTGTATGTAGCTTTAATGTGTATTTCACAAAAAATTATTTTTACGGCTCAAATGAATGATCTCATTAACTTTATCAGTTAGTTACGTTAAGGTTTGTAAAACTTACTCACATTTGATGTTTAGTATTTTCTCTGCCTTATTTTATGTGATTTAGTCCGTAGTAAAAGAGTTAAGCTGACTAATTATATGAATTTGGACATAAAACTTTTAATACTTTTAGGGGTCGTTTGGTATGAGGTATAAGGGTGGTATAAGGGTGGTATAAGAATTAATACCACCTTAATATTCTGTTTGGTTAGCAAATCAGGTATAAGTTATACCGGTGTTAATTTTAACACCGGTATAACTTATACCTCACAGATGGTGGGGTAATTAACACCGGTATAACTTATACCTTTCTCTTATAAATTATTCAATTGTCATTCTTAATACAACATACCAAACAATGAATAAACAACAATCCCATTATAACTTATACCGGTATAACTTATCCCATTATAACTTATACCGGTATAACTTATACCGGTATAACTCATATTCCAACCAAACGACCCCTTAAACTTTAATTTACATATTTAAAAACTAGATCAAAAGTGCTAGAATATATACTTAACAATTTAAATTATCTAAATTATACTCCTATTTGCAAAAAAATGGTTAAAATAACTTTCTTCGACCCTCGAAATAGTAATAAGAGCCCATTGGTATAAGCAATTTTTCTCTTTTTTTTAAATTTTTTTTTTTCACTTTTTTTCGAAATCAGCCTTTGTTCATAAAAATATCAATTTTCACTTGAAGATGCATTTTGAAAATTTTTGAAAAATAAAAAAATTCCAAAAATCTGTTTTTCAAAATTTTTACTCACAAAACTTTAAAAACAACCTAAAATTATATTCATATCCAAACACAACTTTAAATTTCAAATATTATTTTTATTAAAAAATTTCACCCTTTTTTGGACTTTTACAATTCTTATGTCCAAACAACCACTAAATATATCACATACAGTGGAATGAAGAGAGTACTAAATTAAGTTAAAAATATATATTAATTAATTAGGATTTAATGGTATCAGTGTATGAGAAGACATGTACAACATATATTCATTGAATTATTTAAACACCAAATATGGACAAATTTTTACTACTAACCCCAATCCACAGTTAAAAAATTAAAGTACATACAGTAAATTAAAAAAAAGAAAGAGAGAGAATTTTTCCCAATAAAAGTCAATGGTGAGGAAGAAAATATGACTAGGAATAGTAAAGAATGGAGTAAAAAACAAGAAAAATAATTAATAACAAGGGTTGAGATGGAGGCTAAGTAATACTTCATCCTTAATCAGAGTTTTAGAGTTTGAGTCCTGATAGGAAGTTATTTTTATTAGGAAAGCACTTTACCCTAATATGGAACTTTTCCGCGCGAATTCGAATTTTATGGGGTTCCAATATGAGTATCAGAAACTAAAAAAAAAAAAATAATTACAAAGTTGGAGAGAGAGTGTGTGTAATATAATAAGAGAGATAAAAAGAGAAGTGTGGAAAAAACAACAAGTGTGGTGTGTGTGTGTGTTTTGTAAGTTAATTGCAAAGCAATGTCACAAGATTCTGAGGAGATAAAGACCATTGGAGAACACTGGAAATGGTCTGAAATGCAAGGTCTTGAACTTGTTGTCTCTGAACACAATAATAACAACTCTATTAAACCCAACCATCAAATTCAAGAAATCACAACACAACAACAACAAAAACAAGAAAGAGAAAAACAAGAAATGGAGGTATCTGAAGGGAAAAAAGAAGGGAATGAAAAGCCAAATACTCAACCACAAGCAGTTGGTTTTGGAGAGTTATTCAGATTTGCTGATAGTTTAGACTATGTACTAATGGCAATTGGTTCACTTGGTGCTTTTGTTCATGGTTGTTCTTTACCTTTGTTTCTTAGATTCTTTGCTGATCTTGTTAATTCTTTTGGCTCTTATGCTAATGACGTTGATAAGATGACTCAAGAAGTTTTAAAGGTAAACCAACCTCAAATTTCACTAATAAAAAACAATTAAACATGGCTAATTCCCTTCATTTTTTCCTTTCTTCTTGATATTTTTTTGGTTTTGTTTACTTTGCAGTATGCATTTTACTTTTTAGTTGTTGGTGCTGCTATATGGGCATCTTCTTGGGCAGGTAAAAAATTCATAAAAATTGAATCTTTTATATAAAGATTGAATTTTTATGGTAAAAATTGAATCTTTATTGTAAACATTGAATCTTTTTTGGTTCAAGAATTGGTTTTTAGGAATCTTGATTGTAATGGTTTTGCAGAGATATCATGTTGGATGTGGACTGGAGAGAGACAAACAACAAAAATGAGGATTAAATATTTGGAAGCTGCTTTGAACCAAGATATTCAATACTTTGATACTGAAGTTAGAACTTCTGATGTTGTCTTTGCAATTAACACTGATGCTGTTATGGTCCAAGATGCCATTAGTGAGAAGGTGAACATACTTTAAAAATTGATTCTTTTTCATTTTTTGGATAATGGGTGTGGAGTTAAGGATCTGATAATTTTTTTTTTTGCAGTTGGGTAATTTCATTCATTATATGGCTACATTTGTGTCTGGATTTGTGGTGGGATTTACAGCAGTGTGGCAATTAGCTCTTGTTACTCTTGCTGTAGTTCCTCTAATTGCTGTAATTGGTGCTATTCACACTATTACATTAGCTAAGCTCTCTGGAAAGAGTCAAGAAGCACTTTCAAAGGCAGGAAACATTGTTGAACAGGTAAAAAGATAAATGGTAGTACAAATTATGTGAAATTAAGGTCAGCTAAGAAGGGGACCCTTGGCGTAACTCGTAAAGTTGATGCCATGTGACCAGTAGGTCACGAGTTCTGAGTCGTGGAAACAGCCCCTTGCAGAAATGCAGATAAGGCTGCATACAATAGACCCTTGTGGTCCGGCCTTCTCCGGACCTCGCGCATAGCCGGTGATTAGTGCACCGGCTGCCCTTGTTGTTTTAAGCTCAGTTAAGATAAAATATCCTCTGCTTTTTTCTATTGGTTTACTGAAGTGTAGCCAAATTGCAGACAGTAGTTCAAATTAGGACAGTACTGGCATTTGTTGGTGAGTCAAAAGCAATGCAAGCATACTCAGCAGCACTTAAAGTTTCTCAAAAGATTGGTTACAAGAGTGGATTCTCAAAAGGATTAGGACTTGGCGCGACTTACTTCACAGTTTTCTGTTGCTATGCTCTTCTTCTATGGTATGGAGGTTATTTGGTTAGGCATCATTATACCAATGGTGGACTTGCCATAGCAACAATGTTTGCTGTCATGATAGGTGGACTGTAAGTACTTAGCACTGTACAAAAATGTGTCGAGTTCCTTTACTTTTTTAAAGAAGTTTAATTGCTCAAAGCTTTCTCCTTTATCGATAGGGCTTTGGGACAATCTGCCCCTAGCATGACTGCATTTGCAAAGGCCAGAGTTGCAGCAGCCAAGATTTTCCGTATTATCGATCATAAACCAAGCGTTGACAGGAATGCCAAGACGGGTTTGGAGTTGGACTCTGTTAGTGGGCAACTAGAGCTTAAAGATGTTAATTTCTCCTACCCTTCAAGGCCGGATATCAAGATTCTCGATAATTTCAACCTCATTGTTCCGGCTGGAAAGACCATTGCTTTAGTTGGAAGCAGTGGTTCTGGGAAAAGCACTGTGGTCTCCCTTATTGAAAGATTTTATGATCCCACCTCAGGTTAGCACAACTTTGCAGAATGACCTCATTATTGAGTTCAATATCAGCAATGTGCCTTTATAAATGGGATAATTACATTTTTTGGGCTGCCCTAAAAATAATAGCCGGCAAATGTATATGTTTTGTGTATTAGGTATAAATATATAACTTATATACATAAATATAGTATATACATAATCATTGTATATGTTTCGTATATTTTGGCGAGCGCTCGTAATTAATTTCGGCCTATGGACCAAAATGAAAATTCCCTTTATAAATTCACACATCCTGTGACGGGCATCTTAATGAAATGTTTGGTAGTTGAAGTGAGTTCCATGTGTTTATGTGGAGACATATTTCGGAATGAAAATCTCAGCTAATAATTAGTCTGTATACAGGACAACTTCTGCTTGATGGGAATGACATAAAGACATTGAAGTTGAAATGGCTGAGGCAGCAAATTGGGCTTGTGAGCCAAGAACCAGCACTATTTGCCACCAGCATCAAAGAAAACATATTATTAGGACGGCCGGATGCAACTCAAATTGAAATTGAAGAAGCTGCTAGAGTTGCCAATGCACATTCTTTCATAATCAAGCTTCCTGATGGCTTTGATACTCAGGTTAGTTAATAAAAAGAATTATTCCAAATCTTTAGTTTTTTGGGAAATCTACACTGTATAGCCGTCCTCCGAAATAATAGCCGGCAAATGTATAATATAATATGCATATTTTATACATAATCAGTGATTTGGCTAGCGGTTGTAATTATTTTCAGGGCAACCGGCCAAATGTGTTAAAAAATTCTTGCACCAAACAGAAGTTTAGCTACTTTAGACTCAACTAATTATGCTACATTAAAGATCTAGCAGATATATCATTAAATGTTGTAAATTTTCTTCTACATTCCATATGCTATTTAATGTTTGACATTTAATATAACTCATGCTGGGTCCCACCAGTTTGTGGAAGATGGATTGGATATAAGGTTAATGGTAGAGATTGCCTTAGAGTGAGCTCTAAAATAAGGTTGATCTTTTTTTTTTTTGCATGTATTCTCACGGGTTCAAGCAGTGAAAACAGCCTCTTGCAAAAATGCAGGGTAAGGCTGCCTGCAGTAGACCATTGTGGTCCGGCCCTTCCGTGGACCCAGAGTATAGCGGGAGCTTAGTGCACAGGCTGCCCTTTATTCTCATGTATACAAAGGGTTCCCTTAGTCAATGGGCAAAAAAGGATGACTTTAGCCTTAGGCAAAGCTAGATTCAGTGGTTGTGTTGAATGGTCAAAGTTTATGTCTTACAAGGTACATTTGATTGTAAATCATTTCACAGAGATGCTTTATTAGTCTCATTTGTATTGGTTTTTGTGTCTAAAATGTTTTTGTTTGGTCAACAAACAAACCTAACATTTTTTTATGAAGTCAATGTTTGTAGGGGGACTGGTCATTCATTTAAGAAATAAGTAACATGGGTTTCAGTCAACAATGCATGTGCAGGAACAAGTTTTTATATTATGTATTCATGTGAAAACAAAAGACTTGTTGTAACCTTAGTAGTTGGAGAGATGACAAAAAAAAAAATTGAGAAAAAACATGTAGGGTTATCGGTTGGATTATGATAAAACTGATATAAAAAAAACAAATAAATATTTTTCTTGGAATGAATTGTGTACACAGGATATAAGGGCACTTCTTTGGACTGACAAAAGAATAATTGAAGGGATTGTTATACAAATAGCCTGCCAGATTTAGTGTTTACTTTTTCTAGCTAGTATACATAAATTATACATTGATTAACACAGTTACACATATATTTTACATGAATTTTATATCCGCCGGTTAGCGAAGGGACAAGTTGGTCAAAGCTGGAGATAATTACCGGACTGTTACAACAGTTTTATTTTATGAATAAATTTCATAATAGAATTTGAGATTGGTCTTTTATAAGATGTTAATAATCAAGATCAAACTTTTATTTGTTAATCTGAGAGAAAAATGACACTGAGTTCTGCAATGAATATGGTATTGAAGATTTTGGCATTTCAAGTTAGACCAACAGAAAGTCATATATATTTGGATATTGCAGGTAGGGGAGAGAGGAGTACAATTATCAGGTGGACAGAAGCAGAGGATTGCGATAGCGAGGGCCATGCTTAAGAATCCAGCAATACTTCTTTTAGACGAGGCAACTAGTGCTTTAGATTCTGAATCAGAAAAACTAGTGCAGGAGGCTCTAGACAGGTTCATGATTGGACGAACGACTCTTGTAATTGCTCATCGCCTGTCTACCATCCGAAAGGCTGACCTAGTCGCCGTACTACAGCAAGGCAGTGTTTCTGAAATTGGATCGCATGATGAGCTCATGAGTAAAGGAGAGAATGGTATGTACGCCAAGCTCATCAAAATGCAAGAAGCAGCTCATGAAACAGCTCTTAATAATGCTAGAAAGAGCAGTGCGAGGTATCTAATACACCTTATATCGCGGTCTTGACCTTTGTGGTCAGCATGAAATTAATGCTCTTCAACTATTTTATTTGCAGGCCCTCGAGTGCAAGGAACTCTGTTAGCTCACCGATCATCACTAGAAACTCTTCCTATGGTCGATCACCATACTCCCGCCGATTGTCTGACTTTTCTACATCGGACTTCAGCCTCTCCCTCGATGCTGCATATTCTAGTTACCGACATGAAAAGCTTGCATTCAAGGACCAAGCTAGTTCGTTTGGCCGGCTTGCAAAGATGAACTCTCCCGAGTGGAGTTATGCTTTAGTTGGTTCCATTGGTTCTGTCATTTGTGGTTCACTTAGTGCTTTCTTTGCATACGTCCTCAGTGCTGTTCTTAGCGTGTATTACAATCCAGACCATGCTTACATGAGCAAACAAATTGCAAAATACTGTTATCTTTTGATTGGAGTTTCATCTGCTGCGCTCATTTTCAATACTCTACAGCATTTCTTCTGGGATGTTGTGGGGGAGAATTTGACAAAACGTGTAAGAGAGAAAATGCTGGATGCTGTGCTTAAAATGGAAATGGCATGGTTTGATCAGGAAGAGAATGATAGTTCAAGAATTGCAGCAAGGCTAGCTCTTGACGCCAACAATGTTAGGTCAGCCATTGGAGATAGAATCTCCGTCATTATGCAGAACTCGGCTCTCATGCTAGTTGCATGCACTGCAGGATTTGTACTGCAGTGGCGTCTCGCCCTTGTCCTCATTGCTGTCTTCCCTGTGGTTGTTGCGGCAACTGTTTTACAGGTGAGTTCACAGAAATTCAACTTAATTTGCATAGCATGTTAATTAATCAGTTAGCAAATTCTTCAGAAAAAGACCAAGTCTCCACTGTAGAACATGTGTATAAGTTATTATGGTTTACATTTGTTTTAGATTATATTTTCCTAGTGTGCTGAATAGTCTGTATTCTCCACCAGAAAATGTTCATGACAGGATTCTCAGGAGACCTAGAAGCTGCTCATGCCAAAGCCACACAGCTTGCAGGGGAAGCTGTAGCTAATGTAAGAACAGTCGCTGCTTTCAATTCAGAAACAAAAATCGTCAACCTTTTCAACTCCAGCCTCCAAACTCCACTTAGGCGCTGCTTCTGGAAAGGACAGATTGCAGGAAGTGGTTATGGGATTGCTCAGTTCTTGCTTTATGCTTCCTATGCCCTCGGCCTTTGGTATGCCTCGTGGCTTGTCAAGCATGGGATATCTGACTTCTCGAAGACCATCCGTGTTTTCATGGTCCTCATGGTTTCTGCTAACGGTGCAGCTGAAACGTTAACCTTAGCCCCTGACTTCATCAAGGGTGGCCGAGCAATGCGCTCAGTTTTCGACCTCCTTGACCGTAAAACAGAAGTTGAGCCTGATGATCCAGATGCCACTGCTGTCCCTGATCGTCTTCGCGGTGAAGTGGAATTTAAGCATGTCGACTTCTCATATCCCACTAGGCCTGATGTGTCAATATTCCGTGATTTAAATCTTCGTGCTCGAGCTGGAAAAACTCTTGCTCTCGTTGGACCAAGTGGGTGCGGAAAGAGCTCAGTCATTGCACTTATAGAGCGTTTTTATGAGCCATCATCCGGACGTGTCATGATTGACGGCAAAGATATTCGAAAGTACAACCTTAAGTCTTTGAGAAAACACATTGCCGTGGTGCCACAAGAACCTTGTCTCTTTGCTACCACCATCTACGAGAACATTGCTTATGGACATGAATCAGCAACCGAAGCTGAGATAATTGAAGCAGCTACCTTGGCAAATGCCCACAAGTTTGTAGCTGCATTGCCTGATGGCTACAAAACATTCGTCGGAGAAAGGGGAGTTCAATTGTCCGGTGGACAAAAGCAAAGAATTGCCATCGCTCGTGCTTTCCTAAGGAAAGCAGAGCTAATGCTTCTGGACGAAGCGACAAGTGCTCTCGATGCAGAGTCCGAGAAGTGTGTACAAGAAGCACTGGATCGCGCTTGTGCAGGAAAGACTACTATTGTGGTTGCACATAGGCTATCTACAATCAGAAATGCACATGTAATCGCGGTGATAGATGACGGGAAAGTAGCAGAACAAGGTTCTCATTCTCATCTGTTGAAAAACTACGCGGACGGAATTTATGCACGTATGATACAACTACAAAGATTTACACATGGTGAAGCTGTGAATATGGCAACAGGCTCAACTTCTTCTGCACGTCCCAAGGAAGATCAAGATTGAGAAACTTGAAATTATGGCTAAAAGAAAATACCACTAGAAAAAGGAGTATACCTCGTGTAACACCCTTGTTATTTTTTGGATTTCTTGTTCACTGTTTTCTAGTATAGTATAGTATAATATGTGCATTAATCTATAATTTAAAATTTTTCCTTCAACCTTCATTCTTGGTCTTCCCTCATCATAGTTTAGCTTCATTTCTTTTTATTAGTACAGCAAAATTCAATTGATAGGTCACGGGTTTGAGTCGTGAAATCAGTCACTGAACCTTGTATTAGGGTAGGTTGTCTACATCATACTCTATTGGGGTGCGGTCCTTTTCTGAACCCTGCATAAACACGGGATGCTTCGTCCATCGGGTTGCCCTGTAGATAAATTCATACTCTATTGGGGTGCGGTCCTTTTCTGAACCCTGCATAAACACGGGATGCTTCGTCCATCGGGTTGCCCTGTAGATAAATTCAACTGATAGGTCACGCGTTCGAGTGGTGGAATCAGCCACCAAAGTTTGCATTACAGTAAGTTGCGGGATGCGGGCCATTTACTATCTTTGTGGGGACATAGTGCCTAATGTTCATTATTTACTCCATAAAAGGGTCAAAAGATACACATTATAGGATTGATTTTAATGTCCTTTGGTCAGAAAGTCCTCGTACATCTTGTTTATATATGTCTCATTTATTACAAGACAAATTTAACATGATGTAGAAACAAGATGCATTGTTAGTGGTAACTTTGAAGAAACAAAGGACATGTTTATGTCCCTCTCCTATCAATTCAACTACCAAATCAACCTAAATTGGACCCTACTTAGTACACTAATTAACCGTGAAATGCGTTGAATACAAACGTTAATTATGAAAGCCTAGGGTACCATATTGATGACAACCTTAATCAAGATTGTTAATTAGATTTGTGTCACTTTTCAGAAAATTGTGTGGATTGATTAGCCTTTGAGACTGTACAATATGGGACCAAAAATGTTGGAATTTCAGACAAGATTATAAGCCATAATCCAAGCAAGATATGATTTGCAAAATTTGGACCGTTGATTTGATGGCTTTCCGGGCGGAGGCAAAACGTGTTCGGTCAAACCCAGCAATTTTTGCTCTATAGTATATTTTGTATTAAAAAATTCATTAAATATGTAAAGAGGGCATCCCCGTGTACTAACTCCCGCTCTGCGCCGGGTCCGGGGAAGGACCGAACTACAAGGGTCTATTGTATAAATATGAAATTTAAAATTCAATCGTTAGCACTTAAAGTCATCGTTCTAAAATCCAGAACTCTAAAGTTAAAATATTATTACATATAGGGAGTGTCTATCAATACAAAAACGTTGGAATTTCCGACAGGATTATAAGTCATAATCCAAGCTAGATATGATTTGCAAATGTGGACCGTTTGATGTTGATGGTGTTCGGGACGGAGGCACAAGCTGAGCTACGTGATTGGTCTAATTCAATAATTTTTGCTCAACAATATATGTTGCGTTAAAAATTTATTAAATATATAAATATTAAATTTATAACCCAGTTATTAGCACTTAAAATTATTATTCTAAAATTCAGAACTCGTAAAGTCAAAATCTCCGAGTCAGTAATGTTTCTATCAATACCTAAAAATGACAGTGATCTGTGAAGGGAAGGAGAAGGAAACTAACATTATTGAGTTAGGGAGGTTCACGTGGTGAGTGGTTCCACATGAGAAAGAGAAAGCAACTAATAGATGAAGTCTACATAGCAAAAGAAACAAAACAAAATAATAATGGTACATAATGATATATAATTGTCAAAACGTTGTTTGTGAGTATACATAATTGGATTTTTGGTGGTGGGAAGTGCACGAGTGAAAAGTAGCAAAAATTGGGCATTAAAAGTTGATAAAGATAGTTGAATAATGCTTTTCTTCGTGATGATCGTAACGGCATTATTTTTTCTACATGGATAAGGGCAGTGGCAAAAACACCTTGTAGCAACGGACATCGTCTACACTGTTGAATGTGTGTGACACACACAATAATCATACATTTTTTGAATAATATAAAATAAATATCGATTTGTGGCCTATTTGGCTAAGCTTCTAAAATCAACTTATTTTGAAAAATATTTTTCTCAAAAATATTTTTAAAAAAACTAATTTCGATAATAAACAGTTTGTATTTGCCTAATTAATTTGAAAAACACTTTTGAGCAGTAATTATAGTTTGTTTGGCCAAGCTTCTAAAATCAGCTTATTTCGAGAAGTGCTTTTCTCAAAAGTACTTTTAAAAAAAAAAAAATCGGTGAGAAGCAATTTGTGTTTGATTAATTAATTTAAAAAACACTTTTGATCTAATTGTATTTTTGTAAAAATAGCACGGTATAGCCAGTTTTAGGATTGGTTATTTAAAAATAGCCAGCGGTTACCAAGTCAATAAAAATAGCCATATATTTTACCGCAACAGAGACCGGTCCAGCATAATATACTGGAGTTCAGTGCACCTGTGTATAAATTGCAGCATATTATGCTGGACCGGTATACTTCGTTGGCTCCAGTATAATATACTAGAGATACTGGAGCACCGGTGCTCAAAACTCCAGTATATTATGTTGGACCGGTATACTTGTTGGAACTCCAGTATATTATGCTAGAGTTCTAGTGTACTTATGTTGGAACTCCAGTATAATATGTTGGAGTTCAAGTATACTTATGCTGGAACTCCAGCATAATATACTGCGTATTTTTCGGATTTTGAACAGTGTTTTCGCTCAGATTTATCTTTACATGAAAAGTGGCTAAATTTCGATTACTTTTGAAACTTGCTATTTTTGAACGACCAGTTGTAAATCTGGTTATTTTTAAATTTCTCCTATTTCTATTCCGCCGTATCGTATGGCCCCGCCTGAGTTGAAAGAGTTGAAGGAGCAGTTGCAAAACTTGCTTGATAAGGGATTCATTAGGCCTAATGTCTCACTTTGGGGTACGCCGGTGTTGTTTGTCGAGAAGAAGGACGGATCGATGCGAATGTGTATGAACTGCCGGCAGTTGAACAAGGTTACAATCAAGAATAAGTATCCATTGCCGAGGACCGATGATTTGTTTGACTAGTTTTAGGGTGCCCCAGTGTTTTCTAAGACAGACTTGAGATCTGGCTACCATCAATTGAGGATTAGGGCATCCGATGTTCCTAAAACATCTTTCCGCACTCTGTATGGGCATTATGAGTTCTTGATGATGTCATTCGGATTGACAAATGCCCCAGCAGCTCTCCTAGATTTAATGAACCGAGTGTTCTGGCCTTACTTGGATTCGTTCGTGATAGTCTTCATTGATGATATTTTTATCTATTCCCGCAGCCGGGAGGAGCACGACCAACATCTTAGAGTGGTTCTTCAGACTTTGAGGGATAGTCAGTTGTATGCTAAGTTTTCAAAGTGTGAGTTCTTGTTGAGTTCAGTCGCATTCCTGGGTCATGTTGTATCAGCAGAGGGTATTCAGGTTGATCCGAAGAAGATTGAGGCAGTCAAGAACTGGCCTAGACAAGCATCACTTCAAAGATCCGGAGTTTCTTGGGTCTGGCAGGCTACTATCGTCGGTTTGTGGAGGAGTTTTCATCTATTGCAGCCCCGATGACCAAGTTGACCCAGAAGGGTGCCCAGTTCAGATGGTCGGACGAGTGTGAGGCGAGCTTTCAGAAGCTCAAGATAGCTTTGACTACGACGTCACTGTTGGTTTTGCCCACAGGTTTAGGGCCTTATACGGTTTATTGTGATGCATATCGTATTGGACTTGGTGCGGTGTTGATGCTGGATGGCAAGGTCATTGCCTATGCTTCGCTGCAGTTAAAGATTCATGAGAAGAATTATCCGGTTCATTATTTGGAGTTAGCAGCCATTGTTCTCGCGTTGAAGATTTGGAGGCATTATCTGCATGGTGTGGCATGTGAGGTGCTTACGGATCACAAGAGTCTGCAGTATTTGTTCAAGCAGAAGGAGCTAAATTTGAGGCAGAGAAGGTGATTGGATCTATTAAAAGGACTATGATATCACCATCTTATATCATCCGGGAAAGGCCAATGTGGTGCCCGATGCTTTTAATAGGAAGTCAACCAGTATAGGCAGTCTTGCTTATATTCTGGTGGGTGAGAGACTGTTTGCTTTGGATATTCAGGCTTTGGCCAATCAGTTCATGAGGTTGGATGTTTCTAAGCCCAGCCGTGTATTAGCTTGCATAGTCGCTTGTTCTTTATTATTGGAGTAAATCCGAGATCGGCAGTTTGATGATCCTCATTTGTGTGTCCTTAGAGATATGGTGCAACACGGAGGTGCCAATCAGGTTACATTAGGAGATGATGGAGTTTTGAGGCTGCAGGGTTGAGTTTGTGTGCCTAATGAGGATGGGCTCCGGGAGTTGATTTTAGAGAAGTCCCATAATTCCCGGTACTCTATTCATCCGGCCGCCGCCAAGATGTATCGGGATTTGCGGCAACATTATTGCTGGAGGAGAATGAAGAAAGATATCGTTACATATGTGGCTCGGTGTTTGAATTGTCAGCAAGTTAAGTACGAGCATCAGGGGATTGGTGGTTTTTTCCAGAGGATTGAGCTTCCCGAGTGGAAGTGGGATCAAATCACTATGGATTTCATTGTTGGACTTTCACATACTCGGAGGAAGTTCGATGCAGTGTGGGTTATTGTTGATAGGCTGACCAAGTCAGTGCATTTCATTTCTGCGACAGTCTCCTATTCTTCCGAGAGGTTAGCTGAGATCTATATCTAGGAGATTGTTCGTCTTCACGGTATGCCCGTGTCTATCATTTCGTACCGAAATACATAGTTTACCTCACATTTTTGGAGGGCAGTTCAGTGAGAGTTGGGCACACAGGTTGAGTTGAGTATAACATTTCATCCTCAGACGGATGGACAGTCCGAGCGTGCTATTCAGATTTTGGAGGATATGCTCCGAGCTTGTGTCATTGACTTTGGAGGCTCGTGTGATCAGTTTTTGCCTACAACAACAACTAATAGTAGAGTATCCAGATGGCTCCTTATGAGGCTTTGTATGGTAGGCGGTGTCGGTCGCCGGTTGGATGGTTTGAGCTGGGAGAGGCTCGGTTGTTGGGTACGGATCTAGTATAGGATTCCTTGGACAAGGTCAGGATCATTTAGGATAGGCTTCGTATAGCTCAGTCCAGGCAAAAGAGTTATGCCGACCGTAAGGTTAGTGATTTGGCAGTCATAGTCGGTGAGCGGGTACTCCTTCCACTCTCGCCTATGATGGGGGTGATGAGATTTAGGAAGAGGGGCAAGCTTAGCCCTAGGTTCGTTGGCCCGTTTGAGATTCTTGATCGAGTGGGGGAGGTGGCTTACATACTTGCGTTGTCGCCGAGCTTATCAGTCGTGCATCTAGTGTTCCATTTGTCCATGCTTCAGAAGTATCACGGCGATCCATCCCACGTGTTAGACTTCAGCACTGTCCAGTTGGACAAGGACTTGTCATATGAGGGGGAGCCGGTAGCTTTTCTAGACCGGCATGTTTGTCAGTTGAGGTCGAAGAGTTTCCCTTCTGTTCGTGTTCAGTGGAGAGGTCAGCCTGTTGAGGCGTCGACCTGGGAGTCCGAGTCCGATATGCGGAGCCGTTATTCCCATCTTTTTCCTGACTCAGGTACTTCCTTCTTATGTCCGTTCGAGGATGAACGGTTGTTTTAGAGGTGGAGGATGTGATTACCTATAAGGTCATCACTTGTTTTAAAAATAAATTTAGTGTTCCAAGGCCTAAAAATCTCCCTTTTACCTCCCCTTGATTTGCGTGTGTGGTTCGGACCTATATCCAAAAAGCCTTCTATGTGAAAAGATGAGAAATATAAATTTCTAGAGTTAAAAAAATTAATTTTTGGTTGACTTTGGTCAATATTTTGAGCAAACAGACTCGGATCCGTGTTCCGATGATCCCGGGAAGTCCGTAGTAAAATATGGGACTTGAGCGTATGCCTAATAATGAATTCCGAGGTCCCAAGCCTTAGAAATCTATTTTTGAAAGAAATTATTTTGCTGAATTATCTAAGAAATGAAGAAAAAAATTAATGTTTGAAACTATTGTTATCGGGCCCGTATTTAGGTTTTGGAGCCTGGTACAAACCTATTATAGTATTTGAATGATAACTGTGAAATTTGGTGGAAAATGGAGTCTATTTGACGTGAGTTGGACTTTCGGTGAAAGAGTTATGAACTTTAAGTGTTCTTGATGAAAATTATGAGTTTTGAGGTTTAATTCATGGTTTTACATATTATTTTGATGATGTGATCGCACGAGTAGGTCCATATGATATTTTTGAGTTAGTATGCACACTTGCTTTGAAGTCCCGAGGGCTCGGGTGAGTTTCGGGTATGTTCCGGGATGTCTTAGGCTTAAAATATGGATGTTGCAGGTTTAGAGAAGTGCAAATCTCTGAACCCGCCAGTGCTGACTACATTAGTTTTGTGATGTCCGCAGGGGCGAAGGCACACTTGGGCAAGGGTGGTCAACTGACCACCCTTTGTCAGAAAATTACACTGTTTATATATGTAAAATATTAGATTTTAGATGTTCATAACATGTATTGAACACCCTTTGTCGGATTATTTTTTACTTATTTCAAGTTTGAACACTCTTGAGGCTGTGAGGCCGCAGTCGATTTTGTGCGGTCCGCACAGGTTCACTGATCCGACTTCGGAATCCTATATCTTTTTATCTACAAGGAATTTTGAGATGATTCAAAAATAAAAGTTGTAGCCCTTCATGTCTAGTTTCCAGAGAAATAAAGAAATAACAATTTGGACATCCTCTGAGAAAGTTATGGCCAAAATACTAAAGCATGTCACTGTTGTCAACCTTGGAGAGCTCCGCGGCCGCACTCCTTTTTGTGCGGTCCGCACAGGGGGTCTGAGAGGGGTATATTTAAATGGGATTTTCAGCTATTTTTTATTTTCCAAAACCTCAAAAACATAAGAAGCAATTTTTCAAACAACAGTTCTTCTCCAAAACATTAGTAAGCGATTTCTAACTCATTTTCTTTACTCCTTAACTTATTTTTACAAGATTTCATCCTATAATCTAGGGTTTTCATTGTGGAATTGGAAATTTTGGGTTAAATCTAAGGACATTGAATTTGGGGATTTAGACCTCAAATTGAGGTCGGATTTCAAAACCAAGTATATATTCGGGCTTGGGGGTGAATGGATAATCGGGTTTTTGTCCGAATTTTGAGTTTTGACCAAGCGGGCCCGGGGTCGATTTTTGACTTTTTGGGAAAAATTTTTGGAAAATTATTTTCATGCATTAGAATTGATTCAATTAGCATTTATTGATGTAATTAAGTAATTTGTGGCTAGATACGAGCGAATTGGTGGTGGAATCAAGAGGTAAAGTGATAGTTGAGACTTGAATCGTATTCGTGGCATCGAGGTAAGTGTTTGGTCTAACCTTAGCTTGAGGGATTAGGAGTTGTATTTTAATTGCTTTGTGTTAACTATGGAGTACGACGTATAGGCATGGTGACGAGTATCTATACGTCGGTATCAAGCATGCCCGTGAGTCTTGAATTGTAATTGTTATGACTCTGTTGTGGTTTATTCTTGCTTCCTATGAGGATTATCATTATTGTTCCCTTGCCGGGATGTTGGTGTTATATTACTGTTCCCTTGCCGGGATGTTAATGTTATATTACTGTTCCTTTGCCGGGATATTGTTATTATATTGTTGATCCCTTGTCGGGTCGTTGTTGTTATATCATTATTTCCTTGCCGGGATGTTGTTGTTATATTATTGTTTCCTTGCTAAGATTCTTTTATGGTTGGTGTTGAAATATGAAATGGGATCGGGTTGCATGCCTGCAACAGTAACATATGAAATGGGAGCGGGTTGCACGCCTGCAATGATAACATATGTAATGGGAGCGGGTTGCTCGCCTGCAACGGTAATATATAAAATGGGAGCGGGTTTCACGCCTGCAACGGAAACAAATGAAATGGGAGTGGGTTGCACGCTTGCAACGTTACTATATGAAATGGGATCATGGGAGTGGGTTGCACGCTTGCAACAGTACTATATGAAATGGGATTGGGTTGCACGCCTGCAACGTTACCATATGAAATGGGAGCGGGTTGCACGCCTGCAACTGTACTATATAAGATGGGATCGGGTTGCACGCCTGCAACTAGGGGTGTACATGAGGCGATTTGGTTTGGTTTTTTATTAAACCAAAATCAAATCAATTATGTCGGTTTACTAAATTCATAATCAAATCAAATGAACATAAATTCGATTTTTTCTATTTCGTTTTAGTCGTTTTTTTTGGTTTTTCGGTTTTTCGATTTTTTCGGTTTTTTTCGGTTTTCCTTTTTAGTTATATTATTCTTAAAAAAGAGATCAAATAATCACCAATTATCCGCATGATTACTATTTTTCTTAATAATATATGAGGAATACCATTTATTCGTATAAATCATAATTCCAAGACCTTCCATAATAGAAAATAACAATAAACATGCGACAAAGCAAAGCACTGTAAATTTGATAAACCTTAACACAAAAATAATCACCAATTATGTGAGCAAATTGATGTCACGACCCCAATCCCGGTCGTGATGGCGCCCAACATCAAATGCTAGGCAAGCCCGACCATATAACACTCACAACTCAACCACACAACTCATTTTCCAATTTATAGCGTTAGATTATCAAATGATATCGTTCTAAACAGTGATTATAGACAGAAGTGGTACGAAAATCACAACAACTGCCAATAAAACTCCCAAAGACCTAGGTTCATGAGTTTAGAGCCTCTAAGATAACAAAATAATACATCCTCAGTAATACTGATATTCTAAAATACGGAAATAATAAAGAGATAGGGGAGGAGTCGGGTCCTGCGAACGTCAGGCAGCTACCTCGACAACTCCTGAGAAGCTCTGAAGCATCAAATAGCTCAACTATGCTCCCGGGACACCTGAATCTGCACACGTGGTGCAGGGAGTAAAGTGAGTACTTCCAACTCA
>MU729008.1:7041-24866 GCA_026770625.1 Nicotiana glauca
TGTTCCTCAAATTAATTCCTTTTTTTTCTAAAAACTGTCTCTTTCTGTCTTCTTTACCCTTTTCAAAACTTGAAACTTATTCGTGATTCTTATGTGCAAAGTTTTACTTGTTTTCTCTCACTTCCTTTTAAAGTCACAATTAAAGCATGACTGGGAACCACACTAGTGGATCTTGAGGGGTGCCTAACACCTTTCCCTCGAGATAATCTCAAGCCCTTACCCGAACTCTGGTTTTCTTTCAAAATAGCTTCTTCTCTTTAAAGTGTTCTAATGCACTATAATCATTAGGTGGCGACTATTCAAATTCCATAACCTGATTCCTCAAAAGGGAATAAGAGTTATTTTGTCCATAATGTCGTAAACCCGATTTCTTTCTTTTTAAAGAAGGGGGGAAAAGAGGGGCGTCGACACACCACAAACTCCTCTCAACCTCCCCATCTCCGATCTACCGTTAGTTTTATTTGAATCCCAGCCTAGATTCTCGAATAATCAAAACCCTAATAGACCCTCCGTCGTGTCCGGCGACACCACCGCCGATGGCCACCAAAATTACACCCCTGAACTACCATCACCTCCTCATCCCAAATACCAACTCCGCTTCCTTCGAACACCCCTAGAACGTGTCAAATATCATTTCTTAGCCATGAACCCTAATAGCCGCCACCATTCCCCACGACCTTCTGGTGGCGGCGCCGCCTCAAACCAATCCCAAATTGACACCAAATGAGCACCATACCTTTCTCACCTCAAATCCCGTATTATTTTCTTTCAAACATCTCTAGAATGATTCGAATATCGAATCAAAGGTTTGATCCCTAAGGGCCTAAAATAGAAACTACACAGGCAGGGTCAGGGACTCAATCTCATGAAGTTTTTAGAGCCAATTACATCACGAAATGATGTCATTTACCTATTCTTGACAAAGAACAGATGATTGACATCATCTTGTGGTGTAATTGAGAGGGTCAATAACAGTTTCAAGTTTATACCGATAAGTTCTTCTTTTCTCAATTTTCATCATTCTTTTTTTTCTTCTTATTTTCAGTCTCTTCTTCTTCTTATTCTTCTTCTTCTTTTCTTTCTTTCTGAATATGTTAGTTAAAATGTGAATTCGGTTTTGATTGGAATTAATAACCGTCCGTTTGATTTTAGTTCCTATCTTTGTGAATGTTGTTAGTCAATCTTAGGAATATCATTAAATTTTGAACCTATTAAACGTGGCTTGTTTTATGATTTTGATAGGAAATACTAGACTTGAATTGGCTTAATACGTAGAATTTGAGAATCCATAATTTGATTTTGGCTGAAAAGCCCAGATTGCATTTGAATTGGGTTCATTTGGACCCGTCAACTTGGGTCAATTGGACCCAGGTTCTGCCTAGGCTCAAAGGGGTAATCCATATGGGTTTAAAGGGTAGTTTGAGAATTTGGACCCTTAGTAATTAAATTAGAGGCCACTAGGTAATAAGTGGTACACTAATGGATTAGTCTAAAAGGGGGAACTAATAAGTGGGATTGAAAAAGATAAAAGACAATTTGTAGTGAAGACTGCACTAAGGCTTATTTTAAGTACTGTAATAGACTAATTGTCTGTCCACTAAAGGTGCCTGAAAATCCGGACAAAAAGAGGATGGAAAACTTATAAGAACAGAGAGTAAGGAGATTGGTGGAGAGCGGAGTTGATTGAACACATTAGGAGTATTCTAAAAATTAAGAGAAAACACTGGAAAAGATATTGAGAGATATTTGAGAGCAAAACATCCTGAAAAATTGAGGCAATCTAGGGGGATCTATTTGGGCTGGAAATGGTTTGAAAACTATTTTAGTTGGATTCTGGTTTCAAATCTTGGCTGTTTAGTTTGTTTTGCTAGTTTAAATTGTTAATCTCTGGGCTATTGTGTCATTGAAACCTTCTACATTCCATTGTTTGGTTTGGACTGGTTTTACTGGATATTTCCTGCTGGTGAGTTCTATTATTGCTACTGCTGCATCTGACTCTTTTTTACTCTCATTTCCAGGTATATCTTTAAACTGTAATGGAATGGAGTTTTCTTTTTTTGAAAAATCCGTGTGAGGATCTGGATTTAAATTGATGTTCGTAATTCTGTAGTTTTCCATTTAAGTTGTTCAATTCCATGTAAATTCAATTCTTGTTCATGTTGGATGGCTGATTCATGCCAGTAGTTTATGCTGATTTATATTTATAAATGAAATGCTTAAAAGTTAGTATTGTAACATTGTTTGTATTCTACTTGTATGGATGAATTTCTAAGTATCCTGGGAAGAAAATAAATGGACATAAGGTTCAATTCTGTTAGAAGCTAGAGTTAATCCTCCTTAGCACTTTTGCACTCTGTCATGTATATAGATGTTAAAGAAAATATACTTTCATTTATGAACCAAATTCCAGTTCTTGTTAAATCGGGCCACACAACAATAAATACTTCGGCCTAAAATATTTTGTTCGAACACTGCCATAACCTATATCAAGTTTAGAGTTCTATGGCCTAAACCAATAATTTACAGGCTTAATTTAATCCCAAGCTAAACAAAAATCCATTGCACATAAATTAGCTGTAACAATTGAAAAGTACCAACTCATTGATGATAAAATACATGAATAATTAAATACAATAATTGATGATATAAATTTATACATATTTCAAGTTCTTAACCAACTAGGTATTGGCTTATTTCAAGTTCTTAACCAACTAAGTATTGGCCTGCTCTTTTAAACCATCCACAAGTAACAAAAGGAAAGGGACTTAGAAAAATGAGATCTCCAGTAATTTACATAACACATTCAGACCAAAGCGGGCCAAATCAAAATGTCACAACCAGTAAAAATGGAAAACTAAGCAGCTCGAACTAAGCTGAAACAAAGACCCTTTTTATTAAAAGGCATTACCTTGAAGATTCAAATAGATGCTGTTTAAAATTATTGTTATTCTACACACATTGTATATGAACTGCTTCATTCACCTTATTTGACACTTTCGAGCAACCATTCCGCAACTCAAAGCTTTCATCACAATCACGAGGATAATTATGGGTTGCCATAGAGTCACAGAGCGAGCCTCAGATTCACAGAATTGATCATAGAGACAAATTCCCTTAAGATTGTTGTCAATCTATCTATCATTGGGAAAAGTCAACAAGAATGACTATAGGAGGGTATGCGCTATGTACATGTATACATGCTCGATACTAGGCAACTACACCAAACTGGTCACACTGATTTACACCTAAGATCCTGATTCTACTATTACTCCCTTGGAAAAGAACCAGAAAAAGAAAAACCAAGGGGAATTTATTCACAAACTGCTATTAACAAACACAAATACAACAACAGAAATTTAAAACAACATCATGATATCACTCATATACCAACGTTATATTAATGTTCACAGATGCATGATACGCATAAGTACATGAGTTTCTATCTATATACACAACAAAAATAATACCATGCTACCTGCCCACCCCCAACTGAAAATGATACATTGTCCCCAATGCGTAGAAGTAAAGAGTAGAGTTTGAGGGGAAGCTCCCTGAGGCACACTAAGTGCTATGGGAGTCGGCAGCTGGCTGAGTGCCGGAAGGATCACCCTCTGATGTGGCTGCTGCTGGTGGCCGCTCTGTGGTGGGGGAAGGAACTGGCTGTGCAGCTGGAACTGGTGCTAGAGGGACACTATCCTCGGCTGGCACATGCGAGCTACTGGATGCACCCGCTGTAGATGGGAATGCTGTAGGGCCTCCTCTATCGACCAAAGATCTTTCCAGGGCAATCTTCATCTGTGCCCTATCTACCTTATCAGCAGAAGCATCCTCAATCTCATCAGCAATCGCCTTCCCCTTTTTGTGAACCGGAGGGGATTCATCACTGGAGAACCCCGAACTCTCTTCTTCAACTTCTTCCTCATCCTCTCCATCACCCTCCAATTTATCTGAACCACCAGTCTCCTCATCAGAAGCTATGTCAACAGGACCAGTGGAAGCTGTGGTATGAGGGGCAACAGGAGGAGGAACCACAGTATCCGTCATCAAATTTGTGAAGTCAAACCCCAAGTCAGGAGCTAGGCCCGTGCCTTGATCACCTACAGGGGGAAGGAAGGATGAAATATCGAATTCCATGTTTTGCATCTTTTGGAATTCGACCTTCATAGAAGTGACTTCCTTCTTGAGGTCAGTCAGGCCACTCACCTCACCCCTTTCCAATTTTTCCACCCGCAACTCAATTCCTGCTAGCCGTTCCTCATACAGTGATTGCTTATGCTGAATTCCTTTCACAGCCGCTTGCATGGGAGTGAGGGCTTGCTTGATCAAATTAGGCAAATTCTTCAGAAGCTGGTCAACTTTTGCATTAGCATGTTGGGCCAATAAACCAAGCTTCGAGAATGACGGAGTTGCAGCTGAGGCCTGGACAGAAGTAGGTTGAGCAGAAGTGGATGTAGGGGCAGTTCGAGGAGTGGAGGACTCTGCAGCATCAGCCTGAGGAGCGTCAGAAGGCTGGAATGAAGGAAGGTCCTCCTGAATTACAGCCACGGGAGGCACCACCGCGTCACCAAGGCGGTTAATAGCAATGATCCCTGCCTCCGTACCCATTTTATCTCTTCGGCTATCCACCGGGACATTGGCAGCTTGGCATAGAGCGGTGATCGATGCCGGGAAAGGGAGAGATATAGCATCTTGCATTGCCCGCTTACCCATTTCTTGAAATATTATGGACCCCACATCAATCTTGATGCCTTGTATCATGCAAGCCACCAGGAGAGCCTTCTCAATGGCAATTTCTATTTCATTCTGCGTAGGGATCAATCTGGATGCGAGGAATGCAAGCCAGTATCGTCCCTCCCGTGAGAAGCTTTCCTTGTAGATTTTTTTCCCCAGTTGTATCCACACAAGGGTCCCGCTGGCAATGACGGAGGCAATCCAGCTGCGCTCGCCCTCTTTGTTAGCTAACTTGGCATTATACTCCTCGGTTGATGTGCCATGTTCCCAGTCTGGGACAAGTATTTTGTTTATGGCTTTGGCACTGCATTTGACTGTAAAGCCCCGAACTTCTACCTTATCAAGGTACATCTTCTGACATTTATGGAGCTTGGTTCTAGATGATGCCCCGTAGGACGCGTAAAACTCGCGCACCATGGATTCATTGTAGTCAGCAGGGGGTTCAGTGAAAGCTAACCATTTCCTCCGCTTGATGTTAGCGAGGATATGAGGGTACTTCTCCGTTAGCCCATTCAAGCTCAATTGTTTTTCAGGTAATAGCGACCTTCGGAGGAGCCCAACTTTATACCTCTCCCTTCGAGATGAGGCGATTCTGAGAGGGGATTTTAATGCCAAATTATTGGATAAGTATCTTTAATCACTTTTCAACTATATTTCATAATTTCATACAAGATTTAACATCAAATTCATGGGAAAAACTATGGAAAATTTGGAGATTTTGTCCAAGTTTTTAAAATGAAAATTTGTTATTTTGGGAGTTGAATAATACTCGGATTTGAAAAAAGTATCAGCCACCCACCTCTACCCTACCTGGCCAGTCTGAGGAGCCAAGTGTGATTGAGCTTTCTACTGAGCCATCCACCATCCCTGCTACTACTGCCGGTGAGACTTTGCCCCCGGGTCCTTCTTCTGTAGCTGGTCCTTCTACTTCAGTTGACCGGGTAGTCCCCTCATCACAGACTCACCGGTTCACTGTCTACCAGCTCAGTCAATCTCTAGCTAGTTTGATCAACTGGATGTCAGCTGCGACATCCAAGTTGTCCACCTTGGCCACTACAGTTAAGGCACAGTCGATACCAGCCACAATTCAGATTCCTCCTTCCATTGAGGAGACATTGAAGAAGATCCTGACCAACCAGGAGAAGATCAAGGATACCCAAGCCACATTGACTACAACGGTAGCCTCGCATGGAAAGGCTTTGAAGGAGCTTGCCAAGGAACATAAGAAGTTGAGAAAGTCAAGGGCGTCTCGGGAGTCAGTAAAGAAGTTGCGAGCAGATGTGGACAAGCTTCTGGCAGACCAAATGTCATTAGACTTGCTATTGGGGGATCCAGCTATAGATCCAGCAGCAGCTCAGCCTCAGTAAGAGGAGGAGCCTAGGCACCCAAGGAAGAAGAGGAAGCTCCCTAGCACTGAGGCACATTTATGTGACCCAAATCCAAATCTCAACAATGTTAAAATATGTCAAAAATTATGGGTGCATTTATGTGACATGGTTCAAGACGTGTTTTAACGACGTTGTAATTCTTCTTAAATAATAATAATAATAATAATAAAAGCGGTTAAAAGTTAAAATTTGCCCATAGGTTGATACTTGTTTAAAATCAGATAATTAAGCCAGATATAACAGTTAAGCGACCGTGCTAGATCCGCAGAACTTGGGAATGGCTAACACCTATTCCTGAGTTAACAGAATTCCTTACTCGGATTTTTGGTTTGCGGACTGTTAAACAGAGTCATTCTTTTCCTCGATTCATGATTTTCAACCAGTGACTTGGGACACCATAAATATCCCAAGCGGTAACTCTGAATCTTCTAATAATAAATTCCGTTTCGATTATTTTTAATTGGAAAAACTCCCTTATATTATGCCCTCTTCCGGGGGTGTAGGTGAAAAAAGGAGGTGTGACACCCATCATCAACAATCAAGGGCACATCATCGTTAGGCAACTCAAATTCGTCCTCTACAACTCGTGTATCTCTTGAGACATACACATCACCGCCTCTTCCACATCTAGTGGTCACTGCTAATACATGGTTGTTGTTTCCGCCTTTAGGATTCACTACCGTGTCACTTGGTAGCGCACCCTTGGGCAAGTGTTCATATGTTGAGAAAGTTGCCCTAGTTGCACCTCCAAATTTCGAATATAGGGGTTATGAGAAGATATCTATGCCTTAGAGTCTTGGCTCTTCTTCATCATTTGTTTAAACATGCTCTCAATTCTCCCTATATCACTCCCGGAACAACTTGGGCCTTGAGAAGAAAAGGGGGTGGGTTGTTCGGTTGTTGGTACATAGGAGGCCTTTGAGAACCTTGCCCCCGATTACCTTGACCACCACTGTTATTCCACCCACCTTGACCATTGTTGTTGTTCCAATTGTTTTTGTTGTTACCATTCCAATTCCCTTAATTGCCACTATTATTCCACCCTCCTTGATTGTTGTTGCTCTAATTGTTATTGTTCCCATTCCAATTTCCACCATTGTTACCTTGGTTCCCCCAATTGTTGTTTTGATTGTTCCAGTTCCAATTTCCACCACTTTGTTATTGATTGTTGTTATTCCAATTTCTGCCGCCTTATTGATTGCCCCAATTTCCTTGGGAACGCCATTATTGATTCCCTTGATTTCTCTATTCCCTTGGTAGTTATTGACATATTGACAATCTTCACTTTGCTCATCATAGCACTCATTTGAATAACCACCACCATCATTGTTGTTGTCAAATTACTCACAATTACCTTGTTGTTGTTTTTTCCCTCTTTGCCTCCTTTTTAACATAGAAACATTTTCCATTGCATTGACTTGGCGCAGGTTTTGAACCTGTTTTAATTGGACCTTCGCCAATTGATTCATTGTTGTTGTAAGCTCGACAATAGCTTGGCCATGATCATTCAGTTCCTTTTGCAAGTGGATGACCGTGGGGTCACCTTGGGGCACATTTGCTCGACTTTGCCATGCCAAAGAAGTATCGGCCATTTCATCAAGTACATCATAAGCTTCTTGGTAAGAAAGTTTCATAAAGTTCCCACCGGCCAATTGGTTCACAATGCACTGATTCGTGGTGTTGATGCCCCTATAAAAAGTTTGCTGGATCATTGCCTCAGTTATGTCATTATTAGGACACTCCTTCACCATTATTCTATATCGTTCCCATATCTCGTGCAAAGGTTCCGTTGGAATTTGCTTGAAAGCTAGAATTTCATCCTGAAGAGCTGCCATATGACTTGGAGAAAAGAACTTTGCAATAAATTTGTCCGCCAATTCATCCCATGTGGTGATAGAATAATTGGGGAGCCTTTCCAACCAATCCAACGCTTTACCTTGAAGAGATAACGGGAAAAGCCTCAATCTCAAAGCATCTTCGGACACGTTTGTTTGTTTACTCCCCCAACAAGTTTCTACGAACCCCTTCAAGTGGTTGTGTGCATTTTGGTCGGAGGCGCCCGTAAAATACCCTCTTTTCTCGAGAAAGTCAACATAACATTCGTGATTTGAAAGTTCCCCGCCCGGATTCGGGGAGGAACAATGGCACTAACAAACCTTTGATTTGGCAGCACCCTTGGAGCCACTCTTGGCGGTGGCAGATGAGGGTCTGGGATTTGCTCATTTGGATTTACATTGGCATTTCTACCTCTATGTGGTACTTGAGGTACCGGAAGCTCATCTTGATCAATATCTTCAACCTCCTCCCCTGCTAAAACATTGCCAAGAGGTTCATTTCCGTTGAGAGCCATTTGTACCTGATAGATCAACACAAACAAAAATAGTAAAAAAGAAGGAAAGAGAAGCAAAACAAAAAACTGGCTACACAGATAGTCAACACTGTAGGCTCCCCGGCAGCGGCGGCAAAAGTAATCGCTGCCAACTCAACGCTACACGAATGTAGGGAGAGCGGGTCACTACAGCTTTTACCCGAATAGTGGTTCGGGATCGAATTTCCACAGGGAGCTTGGAGTGGAGTTGTATTATTTGTTTAGCCTAGAATTGCGTTTGTACTTCTAATTGCACTCCTAATATTTTTGGGGTTTTTATATTTAAAACTACTATTGTATTCTAAGGATTAAAGCTAAATTCTGCTAAGGAAATATTGCTAGGTTGTAATTAATAGGGAGAAAGGCACTAGGGTCGTGGCATCACCTAGGTGATTAACTAACGGGTAGAAACTACTAAGAATAGATTGACATATTTGGGATTTATGCTATAACCGTTGCACAATTGTACCCACTCTCACACCTCTCGATAGAGAAATTGATTTTGCCTAATTGACTCTCTCGAGACCAATTGGGCAGGCCAATTAGACCAAGCAACTAGGGTTCAAGTAGGGTGTTTACTCTCTCGAGATTCAACCCGTTAATTAGGACTACCATTTCTCATGGGTCCCTCCCAATTCCTTATTGGGTCAATTTTGGGTTCATAGATTCTCTTTCTCAAGAAGAGTCAAACCCACTAAGCTAGAATCAATGTTTGCAACCACCAATCCTTAATTAAAGCATAAAATTAACCCAAATAACAAATACCCAATGTCAATCTATCATTAGAAAGCAACACCCATCAATTACCCACACTAGGGTCGAGCCACAACCCTAGCTAATAGGTTTAGCTAGACATAGTTGAAGAACAAACAAAAGAAATAGAAGAAGAAATAAACATATTAATTAATAACTAAAGAAAAACTACAAGAATCTATTGAGAAATTAATGCTAAAATGCCAAAATAGGCTAAATTTTTCGTCCTCACGAGCGCAGCTCTGTTTTATAAATACAACTTGACCTAAAAATGGTAAAATGTTCTATTTATACCAGGCTGAAAATATTAGACAAAAATACCCTTACGGGTTCAGCACGGACATTGCAAAAAAGTAGCGCGGCCGCATTGGCTCTTTGGACTCTTAAATCTCATCTCTAAAGTTGGGGACCGCGAACCGCGCAAAAGTGTAGCATGGCCGCGGTGGAAGTAGGCGCAGACCGCGCAATAAGGCTGCACGGTCGCGTGGCTTGACTTGGCCCAATCCTCTAGTTCTCTGAACCTAAGTGGCGTGGACCGCGCAAAAAGTTTACGTGTCTGTGTGGCCTTAACTCCAAAAATCCAATGTCTCTGATTCTCATCCACGCGGACCGCACTGATATGTAGCATGGCCGCGTGGGCTTTAGCCTGCACTGGTGGCTCTCTGAATATCACTGGCGCGGAACATGCAGAAGTGGAGTGCGGCCATGTGGCTTGCAACTTGAATTTACCACTCTCTAAATCTCCAAGCGCGGACGTGTGGCATGTCAGTGCGGTCCGTGCTAGGCCTTCCTGTTCCTCAACTTCACTTGGTCTTTGACACTTGGGCAGGTTTCACTCCGTTTTTAGCCGATCTTTGATATTTATTACCTTGTCGCTCAAACCTGCAATCAAGTGCAACTTGTAAGCATTTTGGGTCTATTCTGTAGCAATTTGTAATCAAAGAAATAGCAAGTAGGGACATAATCATGGTAAGATCCTAACTTATCACAGTTTCAGGTAAACAAGAAAGTAAAAGTAGTAGTCTTGCAAAGCCAAGTTGCAAACACACAACCAGAAGATTTCAAAAGAGAGTGAGAGTGCAGGAGTATTGAAATTGAAAGTGTTCAATAAGTGTTGTGTGTTAGAGTATTGAACTTAATATGTCTTAAAGTGCTGAAAGGTCGTGCCCTTTATAGTGCAGAAAACAAGTAAGAAAAAAGTAAGAAAATAGTTTTGAAATCAATTGCATAAGGGATCCCTTTAGTTAACGGATTCTGATTTCAAACGGGCAGAATAAATAACGAAAGAATTTGATCAAAATCTTTTCCAAAGTAGTACAAGAAGGGCAAATACACAGAAACTATTTAAGGAAAGAGTTTGATAGAAACATGGTTTGTGCAAATAAGGAAAGGCAATCAATCAACGACCAGTAAAAATCAGAAATTGAATTTTTGTATGAATGAATCCAACCAGAAAAGGTGAAGAAAGGTTCACTTAAAGAAAATCAGTAACAATCAATCGAACCTTATTAAAAGGAATTCTGAATCAATCACAAATTGGCAAAACCCTTTTTCAAGGAAGAATTCCTCATATATAAAGCATACGGACATGTCAAACAAGAAAGAACTATCATGCTAATTAGAAAGAATCTAGTATAGAAAATTTTAGACAAACAAAGAGGCTCAAATTCAGTACATAGACTCAGACTTAGATTGGGAGAATCCAGGGTTCCATAATAGTACCCTACTCCATACACAAGATCAAACTCGCCAAAAACCACAAACCCTAGGGTTTCCAACTCGAATCAGATATAGAGACAAGAAGGCCAGCAATTGAATCAGGATCAGAGGCCTCTTTTAGAGACTCGTGAGAGAACACACAGATACAATAGTAGGTTCAAAACAAACATAGTGAAAAAAATGATTAGAAGCATAAAGAACATGTTTTAAGAAAAGCTTGGAACTTAAACAAGTTCAGAAGACAAAGAGGTAGTATAAACTTAAAGGAAACTGTAGATGAAACATGTTTAGAAAGAACTCAAACAAAATCTAGAAGAAGGCAAATAAAGAATTAAGAGCTTAGTAGAAAATACAGTAAAGGAACACAGGGGTAAACGAACACATAAGTAAACATGTGAAAGCATGATAGAGAAACCAGTAGAAGAAAGATAGGAGCACAATAGAAAAACATGCATAATAAGGCAAACATAAGAACATAGGAGAAGAACAAGCGAGGTAGAAAAGAGAACCTAAAAACATAGCATAGATAGATTCACATAAAGAAAAGAATAAGAAGAGTCGAAGAAACATTTCAAAACTTTTTCAGAAACCCTAAATCGAAGAGAAACAAATTTTGAAAGAAAAGATTGGGGAAAACGTTTTAAAACTTCAGTAGAACACATATATATCATGGATTTAAGAAAACAACCAGAGAAAAAGCTCGAATAGCTAGGATTTCAGAGAAACCCTAGAAATGATAAAGGCTTGGAAGAAAGTCCGATCTTGAGTCGAAGAGTTCAGAAATAGGCTCCTGATGCTTGGATACGCTAGAGCAAGGCCGGAGAGGCCTCAAAGCCATGACTCTGAGAAGATTTGAGAGAACACCATCGAGGTCAGACATCAAAACTTCGAACACCCATGGTTTAAAGGTGGAGGGGGGGTGAGTACAGGCCATCCATGCCCTGAGAAGCCATGGATTCCGGTGAGGTTAGGGTCACAGAGGATGAGGGATGCTAGGGTTCTAGGGAACCTTCGAGAGAGTTTGAGAGAAGGAGAGTATCCAAAGACGGCAAACAGAATGAAATGGGGGATTAGGGTAGGGTTAGGTAAATTAAAAAAGGAAGGGATAATCGTGGCCGTTGATCAAAATTATCAACGACCTGGATTAAAAGAAAATCGGGCGGGTTGGATAAACGGGTTAAGGGGTTGGGTTAAAATTGAAATTGGGCAGTTCCAATTGAGGGTTAAGATTGGGTCAATTGGGGGGCTAAAATTGAAATATAATGGGGCTACAATTTTAAACGAATTGGGGTTATTTATTAAATAGCCAGTTTTCCCTTTTATTTTATCAAAAATAGTAAGTATTGAATCAATAACTAATATATAAATATTAATTTAAAAATACCAAAACCAATTTCGTAATTATAAAATGCTATTAATCTTAAAATAGGCTAAAATTACAATTATATACAATTTAGCTTTTAAAATGCCAAATAAATTTGTAAAAATATACAAAAAATTGCCTTTACTATGTTTTAGTATAAAATGTGGGAATAAAATAAATTGTTCACCAAAATGGATGATTTTGGGAATAATTAATAATTTTGTACTGCTAAAATGGATAATAAATTAATTTTAAAAATCTTTTAAAAAATGGCAAAAAATAATAAAACCATTGGACATACTTTTATATATATATATATATATATATATATATATATATATATATATATATATATATATATATATATATATTTTTGAAAGTATTTTGTATATATGAAAATATACAGAGAAAAATTAGATATCAATACTTGTTAACCACTCTTTTACAAACTTGTGTTATTTAAGACCAATATGATTAAACTTTTATCATCTCAAAGATAATATATTCTTGAATTTATGATGACTAACTTAGTCGTGTACTAACGTACATTAATATGGGTTGTAACACATGGACACTGTATTTAGATTACACGATCTTTCAGAGTCGACTGTTAGTAAGATGTAGTTTTCCTGACTTCTTTTTCGAAGGAACTCTTTTCAATAAAAGGTGTACAACAACATATTTCTTCAGCTTACCATCCTCAATCTGATGGCCAGACTGAGGTCCTGAATTGGTGTTTGGAAACCTATATGAGATGCTTTTGCACTTAATAAACTACTGACTGGTATTCTTACCTAGCTATGTCAGAATATTAGTATAATACATCTTAACACTGCTATTAAAACCACCCCTTATGAGGCACTTTATGGAAGACTCTCACCACTGCATTTGTCTTACCTACCAGGTGAATCAGCTTCAGCTGATATTGATGACACATTGCTGAACATAGAATTAAAGTTGTAGCTATTGAAATATCACCTAATGAGAGCCTAGCTAAGGATGAAACAACATGCTGATTCTCATAGGAGTGACAGGCAATTTGAAGTATCAGATTAAGTATTTAAAAGTTTAGCCTTACAAGAAGATTACTGTATCAGCACAACCTTTTCACGAATTAGCTGCCAAATATTATGGTCCTTTCCAGATCATAAAGAGGGTGGGATCAATGGCCTACAGTCTTTGTTTTCCTTCTTAAGTAAAGATACATCCTATTGTATCTTTGTCCTTATTGAAGAAGTGCTATGAAAAGCATGCTCAAATTTCATATCCTCTTGTCACTGATATTGTTTGACCTCATTGCCTAAACTCTGAATCAATTTCACAAAGAAGAATGGTGAAAAAGGGACATAAAATAATGGCACAGTTCTTGGTCAAGCCATCAGGACTATCAACAAATCATGATAATTGGAAATTCTTTAATATGCTCAAAATAAGATTTCCAGATTTTGATCCTTGTGGTCAAAGATAATCTACATGGGGGAGTATTGATACACAAATATAGCTTCTTCAGAATTTAGTTAGTTAATAAAAGTGTCATATCAACAAGAGTTAGTTAGAGAGCTAGTTGGAGTTAGTTATAGCAGTTAGTCAAGTTGTTAGCCAAGAGTAGAGGAGAGACGAGACTGAATTGTATGAGCTTTCCATTCTCTATAAAACAACGTAATCTACATATTATAACCATCAATAAACAATTATTACAAGCACTCTCTAAAATCCTCTCAATTTCATCTTTTTCTACCCATCGCCATTGCTGATCTTTTCGAACTTCTCTATAAAGCTCCTGATTCAGCTTCTTGTTGATACCCAATTTTCCCTATATATTTTCTATATATACTCAAATACTTTCAAAATAGTATATGTATGCATATATAAGCATGCCCAAAGGTTTTGGTATTTTTCCTCAATTTTTTAGGGGTTTTTAGAATTAATTTATTGTTTATCTTTAACAGTGCAAAAATCCAAAATTATTCCCAAATTATTATTTTTGGTGAATAACATATTTTATTCTCATATTTACAACAAAATATAATTAATATAATTTTTACACATTTTTACAAATTTATTCGGAATTTCTAAAGCTTAATTGCATGAAATTGCAATTATAGCCTATTTTATAATTAACCGCGTTTTATAATTATAAAATTGTTCCTAATAACTTTAAATTATTGTTTATATATTATTAATTAGTTCAATGTTTTTAATTTACTTTTAAATTATTTTTAGCTATTTTTATTAAATAAAATGGAAAAAGTGGCTATTTAAAACTTGGCCCTATTTCTTTGCAATTTTAGCCTTAATTACACCTAATTCAAACCCCAATTTCAACCCCTTAATTGACGACCCAATTTTAATTTCAACCCGGCCCAAACCCGCTTGATCTAACCAGTCCGCTTCCCATTTTTAATTCCTGGTCGTTGATTGTTTTAATCAATGGCCCTTGTTCCTTCTTTCCTTTTTAATTCCAACCACACCCCTAACCCTAATTCATTATTCACAAACAGCCGCCCCCAAATTCTCTCGTCTCTCAAACTCTCTCTAACACCACTCGAAGCCCTAACCGCCTACCGTCTTCTCCGACCAGATCCACCGGCATCCATGGCTTCCCAAGGCCATGGATGGCCTGTACTCTCTTCCCTTCGCTCCCAAACCACGATTATTCAAGGTTCTTCGAGGTTCGATCTTCAACAGGCTTGTTCAGGTCCTCCACCGACTTGAGTTCCTGTGATTTCTCCGGCTCCGTTCCGGCATGTTCGAGCTTCGGCAAGGCTTAGCCATGGCCCAGACCTGTTCAAAGACCAGATCTTTCCAGGCCTTCTCATTTCTAGGGTTTCTAAAAAATCCTAGATTGAATTTTCGAGGTTCTTTATTCCCTTGTTTTCTTAGATCTGTAACTGATCTATGTTCTACTCGAGGTTCTAAAGCTTTTCCCCAATTTTCTTTCTTAAAAAATTAGTCAGTCCAATTTTAGGGTTTTCAAAAATCTTAAAAGCATTTCTTCTTCTTCTTCTTCTTTTCTTTATGTGAATCTGTGTGTTCATGCCATGACTTATGTATTTTCGTTTGTTCTTATGTTTCGCCGCTAATACACATGTTTCTCTACCTTTGTTCTGTTACTGCTTCTACTGATTTTGTCTACGAGTATGCTTTACATGTTTATGTTGCATTTCCTTCTACTGTTTCTCCTACTGAGATTGTTTGCCTTCACTGGATTTGTTTGGGTTCTAAACGTGTTTCTTTTATTGTTTCCTAAATTCCAAGACATCTCTCCTCTCTTCTGAACCTATTTGAGTTCTGAGCTTTCTCTTAAACTTGTTCTTTACAATTTTGGCACTCTACTGCTCCTAATTTGCTACGTGTGTTTGCGTGTTTCCTCAGGGAACTCTAAAAGTGTTCCCTAAGCTTATTGTAAAGGCTTGCCTTCTCTCTTCTAAATCCTACTCGGATTCAAACCCTAGGGTTTGGGTCTTTGCAAGTTTGACTCTAGGGTTCTGCTCTAAAAGACCCTGGGCTCTCGAACTCATGCAGAGTTTACAATCAATTTGGAATTTCCTATTTATAATTTGAAACCTCTTATGACCGTCTCTTTTGTTTGATACTAGCATGCTTATATACGAGGGTTTTTCTTCTGAATTGATTCTGTTAGCTTGTGATTGATTTCAATCTCCTTTTACTAAGGCTTGATTGATTTTGTTACTGATTTTTACAACTTAACCTCTTTCCCCCTTTTCCTGACTAAGTTCATTCAAAGACTTTTAAATTTCCGGTTGTTTGGTTGCTGTATTTTCTTTATTCTCTCTAAACCGTGTAATATAGGCTTCGTACCTTAAATAGACTATATGAACTTACCCCTATTATGCTACTCTGAAAAGGTTTTCATTATTTTCCTTTCCTTAATTACTCATTCCCGTTTGAAATCAAATCCCTTTGACTAAGGGAGATCCTATTTGATTGACTGAAATTTTATTTCCTTGCCTTTTTGTTTACTCATTTTTGCACTATAAAAAGAGACAACCTTTTCAGTTCTCATACAGTTCTTTCGGCACCTCTGCAATACATTTCACACTTCAGAAGAATTACACACACTCGACACAGACACCTCTGTCTTTGAAATATACTATACTCTTTCTAATATTACTCTCTATCGTCTCTACTACTACTGAGCACTCTGCTGATTTCTCTCCTACTGTCAGAATATTTCTGAAGTTCCTTTGAATTCCCAAGTGCTTGCTAAAATTTGAGTTGCTCTTGTTAATTTTTTCTGGCTATTTATTTGCTGTTGTTTCTCTACTGTACTAGAATTGAAAAACTGGTATGTATTTCTAATTTAAATAACTCCCTCCTATTATGTTTTTACTTTTCCTCTTCTATACCTCTTTCACAATGTGTTTATTTATGCTTCCTGCACTATGCAATTACATTCAAGTCTGTTATGCCCTTTCTTTATGATTTGCACCTTCAGTCTGCTATGCTCTCATGTCTCTCTTTAATATGTTTTCATGCAAATCCCTTACCTCTATTCCCTTTTGCATGTTAGTAATGTTCTGAATCATGGTAGCATCTTATATTACTGTCCATGATCTAGAACCAGACTCTCCTGAGTCTCTACTCAAACGCTTTCCCATTCCCTCTCCCCTTTATGTGTTGAGCTTTAACTTGGGTCTGGTAGTGTCCTAATCACCACTCAGACACTAAGTTTGACTCCCCAGAGTCTGCTCCTATTTGTTTGACCTAAGCAAGGGACCCGGGGTGTGCCAGCCTATGCCGTGGCTGGGCATGACCACCCTCTGCTATGGTTCCTCTCTCACTTTGCACTCATTCCTACTTTTCTAAGTTCTACCCCCTTTGGTAAGCCATGCTTTGGGACCCTAGAGTTTCCTCTGAACTTGGATGCCTGAGGGCTGGTAATTCCACACTTGCACTATTCTGTTACAATATTTATTACTCAGAGTGTAAGCATTGCCGGGGGTCTTGGAGGCTCCTTGGAACTTTGATGTCATGCCTATAGGTTCAACGCTTTAAATCATTTAGAAATCATGTCTATAGGATTTAATGTTCAACCATGCCTCAAATCAGTAGATATCCTGTCTATAGGATCTAATAATCAAACAACAAATTGCATATAGAAATCATGCCTATAGGAAATGCCTAATCTCTAGGCAAACTATAGGTTAATATTCATTTCGTAACCAGTTTAATCAAAGTAATGTTTCTTTAATCAGGACATAGAAATCATGTCTATAGGAATTCAAACTCGCCTAATTAGTCTAATTAATAATTTACCAACTGGTTTCAGAATTTTCAGTACAGTTCGTACAAACCTATCCGTTTTCAAAACTCTTATAAATCCGCTTTTAATTCCTTTCAAACTTGTATTTTTTTTAAGTGACGTCTTTAAACTTTTGCCTAAATTTCTCCTCCCCTTTTGAAACTGTCTTCCGAAACAGAGTTTCAACCCTATTTTTAAAGTATCTGCACTCCCTAAACTCTTTTACAAAGCAATCTT
>MU729014.1:25822-59231 GCA_026770625.1 Nicotiana glauca
CTCCCCCCAAAAAAAAACCCCCCAAGGCAAAGAAAAAGAACAATGTAATACTTTTGTTTGAATATTTATGTTGTAGGATACCAATTTGGTATGATGTGAAGTTGGCGGTAGTGGCATGGCTGGTACTCCCGCAGTTCAGGGGAGCTGCTTTTATCTATGAGAAGTTTGTTAGGGAAAAGCTCATCAACAAATATGGAGCTTCATATTTCAGAGACAAGTCTTCCCCTCCAGCCAAGGTGATTGTCCTTTTTCCCTTTGTTTCTCATAAATATATTATATAGTTTCGTTTATCTTTTAATTGTGGTAGTTAAAGGTATTAACTTTAATATATGAAACTAATTTATTTCAATTCACTTGTGCGCTCATTTATTACATTTCACAAAAAATACAATATTGAACCGCATTTTCATGGCAATCTTTTTGAGAGAGAATAATATAGCCATGAATGTGCACGAGGACTAGGCAATATTTCTGATACCAAGTCAGTAAGTTGATTCTAATTTTTCTTCTTTTTTTAATTGGTTTTTGGGACAGGTGGAGCGTGAAACCCAGTGAGGATCGAGGAGATGAAGGATTAATATGTGGAACAGCTTTCCTCTTTCGTTTTCTAATCAGCGAAGAATTGCACTGTATTTTAGCGCTGTAGATCAAAGTAGCATTGGTGCAGAGATAGTGTGGATGTTATGAACGTTGTATCATCACTTTAATATATACAATCTGTTTGCTTGTTAACGAAAGTGCGTATTTCTTCCAATTATTTAGTCACAGAGATGCATGTCCGGAATCAGAGCTTGAAATCTGTTCTCATTAGAACGTAATTGTATCGCGATTGTGTTCAAAGTAGTCGATTTGTGTCGCAAAATTATTTGACTGTTAAATTCTTTCTGAGCAAATCAATGAAAAGAGATGAAGGGGTAAATTATAGTTAATCATAATTGTTAAACTCTTTCTGAGCAAATCAATCAAAAGAGATAGAATGGATAAATTATAGTCAATCATAATTAATACTTCATCGAAAGACATAGGAGCTACAATACGAAAAGTTTTATTCATGATAGAGTTGTGCCCTCCCTCTTTGAGGGACAGGAGGTTTCAACCATTTTTCAAAAATGGAGCTCTCCTTTTATTCCTAGATATGGGATCCTGTTTCTAGGAGGCCTTTTCTCCTTTGGGACTGTTAAGAGTGATGGAGAAGAAGTAGTACGCGGTCTCCTCGTTTTCCGTTCTTTTTCCTTCTCTTTATATCCCTCCAAATTTCTTGTACTTGCCATGACTTATTACGGTTAGATTGGGGAAGCTTTCTCCTCGTGGAGAGGCCTTAGTCTCGTCGCTTATTTTGAATGTAGTAATGACGAGATGAGTCAACTTTGTTGACTTTTTTGATAGGAGCGGGGTCGTGGCCACCGCGGTCGTGTGATCAAATTTTGACCAATACAGTTAGTCCTCCGTTCGTCGGGTTCGTGTCTCGTCGACCTCGACGGACGGATCATGTGCGCAACGTAGTCGGGAGGAATCTGACCCCCATTCTGTTCCGTGATTGCGTCGTGAGTTTCGAAATTATTTGGGGGTGTCCTTTTAGTACTCGTGCACTGTTATTACGGTTTCGAAATCGCAACGCCAATTGGTAAATGAAGCGTTACTTCGTGCAAACAGTCATTATGACGCACGTTTCTGAGGATCTGAATCGTTTCGCGCCCCGTCAGGTTTGAAGGCGACCATTAGGCTTCGTACTTGGCGAGTTTATGCCTCTTATAAATTGGGAAACCCTGTCATTTGTTTTTCACACTTCATTGTTCATCTTGAAAAAATTCTCACGATATCTCCTTTTCTATCAATTCGAGTTCTGTCTTACTCCCTTGCTCGGAGCAATCCTTAATTTCTTCACTTCTCCCGTCGAGTTCTTCCCCTTTTTTTTGCTAAAGATGGCAGGTGCCTCTTCTCGTGATAATCTTCCTGTTGCTCCTCCGGCAGTTGAGAACTCTGATCCGGCTGCCGGAGACGTAGAGTTGGTGGAAGGCGAAGAGGTTCCATATGTAGATTAAATTTTACCCCGCCCGGGGAGGGATGTGGTGAATTTCAGCGCTGACGATGGAGTGGAGCCGGAGGATATCCCCCCCCCCCCCCCTAGGGGAGGTACGGATAGCAGATAGGGACCGATGTGGTATTTCTAATTTTGCCGAGACGGTACCGGCGGGGGGAGACGACCGGGTTCAATTGATCGTCCCGAATTTTGTATGTTCTATGCCTATCCCTTCTTCGTAGGGTACACGCTCCCGCTTCCTATGTTGGTGGTAAATTTCTGCCATTATTATGAGGTATGCCCTACCCAGCTTTCCCCTTATTTGTACAAATTGTTCCTCATGTTCATCAAGTATGCGGAGCTCGCCGGTCGCGAGGTTACCTTGGGCCACATGCTTAGCCTGTTCGCTTCCCAGTTGATTCGAGGCTCGATGATCCACGTGCGTCCTCGGGGGTCGAAAGGCCTAGTGGTAGAGATGGACGACAGGACCAATCGTCGCTTTTATGAGAACTTTTTCTATGTGCGGACCAAGCACCCCGTGGAGGACCCAACTGAATTTCCTGAGGTGTGAAATTTTGCCCGTAAGTCTGCGCCTCTGATCAATGGAGTACTCAATTTGTCTACCCTTTTACCTTTTGTGTTGTATGTACTGACCTTCTTCGTTGTTTCGCAACCGAAAAGCTTCCCCCGCCGCCTTTAGAGGGGATTCGAGAATGGGTTGAGGCTATCTTCCCCCATACGGCGGGAGTTCATACTTGGTCGACCTTTTATGAGAGATTTGGACGTAGGCCCCTTGCAGATGAGATAACGCCCTTATTTTCTATCTGTCTTTTTTCGTTTTCGTCTTACCTTTTGAACGTCGTTTACTGTTGCCAGGGAGAGTGCGGAGGGTCAGGGCTCCTCAGCTAGCCTTTCGTCGGCCGACTACGTCTGCTCGTCTTAGTCAGTACCTGCTGCTCGTTCTTCGTCGAGGGTGGCTTCGGTCGAATCTGTGGTTTTGGCCACCCTGGCAAGGGCGATCTATCGGGAAGCTACGTTCGGTGTTGTCCGTCCTGCAGATGGGTCACCATCAAACGGGGAAGAGGAAGGGACGTCGAAAAGATAGAGGGTGGCATTCGAGATGGCGCCTCCGACTGTGATCAATTTGGATGAGTCTCCCCCAACGGGCCCAGGGGACGATGCTGCTACAATGTCTCCCTTAGAGACGGAACGAGTTGTAAAAGTTGGCGTTGGTAGTCAGTGTCCGGAAGATTCGGCTGTTGGAACGACGCAACTCGGAGTTCCAGTTGTTGGTGATGATCAACGTCCTTTCGGAGCAAAGAACCAGTACCCTAGTGCCGCCGTCGTGACCTCGAGTGCGCCTTCTTCATCTGTGGCGGTCGTGTCCTCCCCTCGGCGGCGGAAAAGGGGAAGAGTGTGACCGTCGACGAATATGAGTCTGAGTCCGATTTGGACCCTGATTATATTAGGATGTTTGAGGAGGGCCTCACTCATTCGGTGGTTCATGCAGGTGGATCGCCTCGCGTTCCCGATATCCCTTCCGATGTGAATCTCTTGACACAGGGGGATAACTTGGTGTCGCAACTTAGCTTGTTGTGTTCGGAAGCCGAAAATGAATCTCTACGGAACGTCGCCAATGCCAAATTGAGGAACGAAGTGGCCATCATGGGTTTGACGGTATGTCGTATTCGGTTCTTACTTCGGCCCTTCCCTTTATACGAGTGAACATCGGTTTAACTGCTTCTCTTTTTTTCAGACGTATCTGGTGGAGGTGGAGAGCATCCGTAGGGCCAACATTCGGTCGAGGATTTCTTGCAGTTGTTGGAGAAGTATCGTCGCTATCGCAACCGATGTCACAATTTTCACGAACGGTTGAGGATAGACCCCCGTAATCAGGCTCTGGGCGAGGAAATGGAGAAAAGGGATCAAGAGTTGTTGGAGACGATCCGCAGTAAGACCGAGCTCGAAGAGCGACTCCGCCTCAAAGACGAGGAGCTTGAATTGGGTAGAGGGGTCGTTGCTGAGTGCGAGTACTTGCAAGGCAAGTTGCGAGAGATGCAGTTGGAGATGGATCAGCGCCGGGCTAAGGTTGAGGAGATGAGCGCCGAATAGATAGGGAAACTCTCTGCGATGGAGAACAAGGTTGCCGGTTTGGAGTGTATTAAGAGAGCCTGGTCTGAGGCTTTAGCAAGGGCGGCGGCCCTGGAAGAGACTATTCGCGTGCTTAAGTCCCAGCAAGAATCGGAGAGGGAGACTGCGACCCTTAGGGAGGCGACGCTCGAGGAGCGAATCGGCACGATTGACCAGGAGGCTTCAGTTTTGTTAGATCGAGTCGTGGCCTTGGAGGAGGAGAATCGGCGGCTGAGGGCCCAGACTAGACCGTCCCATGCTACCCTTCCTCGTCAGACCACGAGCTCTGGATCTATGTCGAAGCCGAGCAAGACATTTTCAGGAGCTTGTGGGAAGCTGGCACCGTGACTGAGGCTGCCTACGAGGAAGCAAGTGAGAAGGCTCACGAGGCTCACGAGGCTCGCGCCAAACTGCGGATACGATGTGGCGACACCCGAAGCTGATGGGGGTGCAGGCGGTGACAATGATGAGCCTTATGGAGATGGTGATGACCATGGCGGTGATGACGCCGAGTGAAGAAAAATATATACTTTGTTTTTCTTTGAATTTCGTACGCCGGTTGGCATTTGTTTGTTTCTTGTTGCTGCTTTCCTTTTGTTTTTTTTAGTTGACTGGCTCTGGCCAGATGTAAGCGGCGATAGCCCGCATTTATGACCATGAATAAAGAACTATTTTTTGCTACTTGTCTTGTGTTTCATCTTTCAATCGATTTATTATCTCGTCGCAAAGTGAGGGCTCGTCTGGCGAGTCCCGATTCTCTTTTTGTAACGAAGGCTTCCGGCCTTGCGGGTTTCATTACGAACTTATCGAGAAGACAGCTCGTTCGAGTTCGAACGAGGTCGACCCTGTTGATTTTTTACGGCGAAGGCCCTTAGCCTTAAGGGTATTATTTTGAAATTATCAAAATAACAGCCTGTCTGAGTTCGAACGAGGTCGAACCTGTCGATCTTTGATGGCGGAGGCCCTTAGCCTTAAGGGTGTTATTTCGAACGTATCGAAATAACACCCCGTCTGAGTCCCAGTTCGGCAGCCATTGCTCGCATTGATGATTCCCCGCCTGACTGTTGGGCACCAACATTCTGCTCAGACCTGCGTTGCATGCATGTCGCAGTTTCTTGCTTGACTTTGGCTATTTCTTTTGAAGATGTTGCCGACCGGGCAGATCTAGGCTATTTCGAGATGGCTTTCGACTCTTCATTCGAGATATCCCTACCTCGGTTTCCGATTTGACAAAGTATAGAAGATGGGAATGGGGCGTTCCATGTTTCTGCCCGGCGATTTTGTTTTTAAAGGAGGGGAGAATAGATTGCAGCACCCCTTTCCTTGTTCAGGGTGTTCAAATTCGGTAGGGTAGAGGATTATAGCCCTTGCTAACATGCTCGATTTTTCTTTCCTTGGCGCGCTGCCTTCGGATCTCGTGTGAGTTAGACTCTCTTCTCGTGTTTCTTTAGCTTCGATCCAGGAAGAACTAGGTATTTTCACTAAGAAATCCCCACAGACGGTGCCAAATTGTTTGACTCAAAATAATGAGATGAAGGGGTAAATCATAGTCAATTATAATTAATACTGGATCGAAAGACATAGTAGCTACAATGAAATATAGAACAAACAGAATATCAAAAAGTTTATTCATGATAGAATTGTACCCTGCCTCTCCTTAGAGAGGGACATGAGGTTACAATCGTTTTTTCTTTCTCCTTGGATGTTCAAAAATGGAGCTCCCCCCTTTTCTCCGTAGATCTGGGATCCTGTTTCTTGGAGCCCTTTTTCTCCTTTGGGACTGTTAGAGTGATGGAGAAGAAGTAGTAGGGGGCCTCCCTCTTTTGCGTTCTTTTTCCTTCTCTTTATATCCCTCCAAACTTCTTGTACTTGCCATGACTTATCACGGTTGGATCGAGGGAAGCTTTCTCCTCGTGGAGAGGTCTTAGTCTCGTCACTTATCTCGAATGTAGTAATGACGAGATGAAGTCAACTTTGTTGACTTTTTTGATAGGAGCGGGGTCGTGGCCACCGCGGTCATGTGGTCAGATTTTGACCAATAAAAAAATGAGTGCATAGATGTGATTTAACGCCAGAACTGACTCATGTCAGAGCTAGAAAGTTTTTTTCCTTTGTGTTGTAAATCTCCAATACAGAGGAATTGATAGGTTATATACATCTTTGTTATGTTTTTATGATCTTAAAAAACTTATTAATGAGAATAAGATAGGGAGCTTGAACAACAAGTTTTAAGTCGATGACGTGGTTCAACTCTTAAAGAGTCAAAGGAACAATAGAGGGAACAGATGTCTATCATTTTCCTTTGTAACTATACAAGTTAACTTCCTACAGTTGTAAAGTTACTGTTGGGACACGCAACAGTGTAAGTAGTACAATAGTCAACTTTATGGAGAATGTCCTTTTATCTAACATGTTTGCATCATTCAAGTGATGTCACAAAGAAAATATTTACATCAAGCAAAGTATAAAACAAACACTTGTACATTCAAGAATCTATCAAGCATTCTCTCAAGTCTACATCAAATCCTGCAAATAATTGTTAAGGGCATCAAGAACAAAGAAGAACATAACAAAAGTTCCCTGAATTGAGTCATTATATATTCTTAGTTGTGTTGTACCTTTGTTACCGTACTTTACTTGTAATTCTTACTTAACTTAGTTAGAAGCATTGTATAAAAAACCTTTGTAAAATCATAAACTTTGTGTTTGTGCCTTGGCTATAGTTAGTCGAGTTGTAAACTTTATAATAGAGTTATTACAAATGAGCTTGTAATATAGTTGTTACAAGTTAGTGAGGGATTAAGAGGCTAAGTTCTAGATTACAATAGGTTGTAATCTAAAGCTTTCTCAGTAATGAGGTTGAAATTCTACGGGGATAGGTCATAGTTTTTTAATTCCGTGAGTTGGGAATTTTTCACGTAAAATTCTATTGTGTCATTTATTTACTGCAGTGTGCGTGTGTTCTATGGAAACTAATAGAGAACACGTTTCTTTGTAAAGTTTGGTAGACCCTTAGTTTTATCAATTTGGTGTCAGATCGGATTCTTTCTATTAGGTTAACACCTAGAAAGGATCCTCATGGCTGCTCCACCAAACTTCGAAGAAAGTCAATCTACCTACAGACATCCTAGATTCAATGGCCATTACTATGGATAGAGGAAGACCAAGGATACATGATTTCATCACGGCTGAAGATTCAAAAATATGTGATGTTATGTGCTATGGCCCCTTTGTTCCTATGAAAACCATCGGTGAGCCAACAATGACAGTTCCTAAAACAAGAAAGGAGTTCAACGATGCTGATCGCAAGGCTGTTAAGAAAAAATTTCAAGAAAAAAAGATTCTCGTCTGTAGTATTGGACCAGATGGATACAACAGGATTTCAGCTTGTCAATCCGCTAAGGAGATCTAGGAAGCTCTTCAAACAACACGCGAAGGGACAACTCAAGTCAAGCAGTCGAAGATTGACATGTTAACAATTGAGTATGAGCTCTTCAGAATGAAGAACGACGATTCCATTAAGGGCATACACACTCGCTTCACCTTTATCATCAATGACCTTCACTCACCAGGAGAAATCTTTCCCAGGAAAATACTTAGTATATTACCTGGTTCCTGGGAAAGAAAAGTAAATACTATCACAGAGGAAAAGGATTTGAATAAGCTGATCATTGATGAACTCATTGGTAAAATGAAAATATATGAAATGAATAAGAAGAAGGACAATGAGAGAAGAGATCCCAAAAGGAAGAAGAACATGGTCCTCAAGACAAACAACAATGACTCAAGTGGTGAGGATGCTGATATGTCCTATCTGATAAAGAGATTCAGAAAATGGTTCGCAGACATTGAGGTATTCCAAAAAGGGGCAGTTCAATCAAGCCAAGAGGGCATGACCTATGTCATAAATGCGGGAAGTTAGGACACTCCATCAAGGACTTCCCTCTCCATAAGCAAGACCAGTACAAGCACAACATAGACAAAGGAGTAAAAGGAACTAGGTTCCTGACAAAAAATTCAAGAGAAAAGATGTCGTTGATAATGTTGTGAAACAAGCTCTAGCTATATGGGGAGACTCATCTAGTGAATCTGAAGATGATGATGATCAAGGTGACAACTCTATGATGGCAGTAGAAAGTGAAGTAGCTGAATTCTATTTGCTCTATTGGTAAAATCAAATGAGGATGAGGAAGATAACGATGATGATGGTAAACTTTCTGGATATTCAAATAAATTTGAAGTCCTATTCTCAAAAGAGGCTTATATCCTTGGCTAATGTTTTAACTTATGCATATCACAGCCTCATTAACGATAAAAATGTGCTTACTGTGGAACTAGGTGAAATAGAACATGAGAGAGATGATTTAGTAGTGATTGTGGTCGATCTAAAAGATACCATTGAGAGTTTAAAAAGAGAAAAGGATATCTTGACTGAGAGAGTTGCAAACATAGAGCATGAGAGAGATGACCTATTGGTAGTAGTTTTAGACCCAAAGGAAACAATTGAGGAAATAAGAAAGGAAAGTAGGTATGTGAACACTCAAAAGGGAAAGAAAGTTGCAAGTGAGGCATACCTTAGGCTTGAAAATGAGCTAAAATCAGTGAAATCTAGTATGTGTGCTGAACTTGAGAGAAACAGACAACTTCAGGAAGATCTAGGCAGAGTGAAGAATGACCTAGAAAAATCTCTTAAGTGGACCTGGTCCTCTGATGCAATCACTGCTATGTATAAGAATAATTGAGGGAACATGCAAGGAATCTGGTTCCAAAGGGAAAAAACTCCCTACAACCCGCATAGCAAGTACGTTAGTGTCCCTAATAACCGGCTCTGCACACACTGTGGTAACACTGATATTTCAAAGAAACATGCTAAGTCATATTTCAGTATCAACAGAAAAATACAGTTTTTGCTGAAAAAGTAACTACTGCTAAAGAACTTGGTCCCCCATATAAAAAATGTGCGATGCCTACTTGGACAAAAAGAACTTTGATTCGCCCTTTTTGTTATTACAAGGGACCCAAACTTGTTTGGTTTCCCAAATCTAATCCTTGATTCTCTTGTGTAGGGAGCAGTGAAAGGAAGCCGCCAAAGATGGCATATGGATAGTGGTTGCTCGAAACGTATGACTGGAAGCACTAATTTCCTTTCACTCAAAGCCCTGCAATGAGGGAGTGTATCTTTTGGCAATGGAAAAAGGGGATACATTCTGGGAGTAGGAGGCATTGGGAAGTCTCTCACTCACTTAAACAATAATGTGTATTACGTGAATGGCTTGAAGTACATCTTGCTAAGTGTCTCTCAGATCTGCGACAAAGGCGACAATGTGGAATTTGTGTCAAAAGTCCACACAGTCACAAACCTTGTGAGTGGTGAAGTGATCCTGATGGAAAAAAGATACAAAAACATCTATATCGCTGATTTTAAGTCCCTACATAATAGGGATCTCACATGTTTGAGTGTTGTAGATAATGATGTTGAACTATGGCATAGAAGGTTGGGCCATGCAAGTTTACATTGCTAAACAAGTTAGTCAAGAAATACATGATTCGTGGACTGCCTAAGTCAAGCTTCAAAGATCACAAGGTGTGTTATGCATGTGTAAAAGGAAAGCAAATTAGGTCTTCCTGCAAACCTAAAAAGGAAGTAAGCACCTTAAGGCCACTTGATCACTCTATATGGATCTATGTAGACCTATAAGAGTGCCAAGTAGAGGAGGAAAGAAGTACATTTTCGTCATTATGGATGACTACTCCAGATTCACATGAACCTTGTTCCTCAGAACCAAAGATGAGACCTTTTCAGTGTTTGTTGCTTGCGTGAAGAAGATCCAAGTAAAGATGATCTTTAATGTTGTGAGCAAAAGATCTGATCATGGCATAGAATTTGACAATGCAGGGTTCGACTAGTTTTGTGCTGAAAATGTTCACAATTTTTCAATTCCAAGAACACTTCAATAAAACAGTGTTGTGGAGAGGAAAAATAGGACTCTTGAAGACATGGCTAGGACAAATGCTGATTGACAGTAGTGTTGCAAAAGGTTTCTGGGAAGAGGCACTCAACACTGCATGCTACCTGGTTAACAGGTGCATGATTAGATCCTTCTTGAACAAAACCCCGTATGACCTGCTGAATGGAGAAAACCTAAGCTAACACACTTGAGGACATTTGGTTGCAAATGCTTTGTCCTCAACAATGGTAGAGAAGCTCTGGGAAAATTTGATGCCAAAAGTGATGAAGGAATATTTTTTGGATATTCATCATAAACCAAAGCCTACAAGGTGTACAATAAAATAACTCAATATGCCGAGGAAAGCATACATGTGATCTTTGACGAAGCACAACACTTCTTGGAAGAGTTGCACACGATAAGGCTGATCAAGATAGAGAGCTATCAAATATCCCTGGTGAAGTCATTAATATGGAAAATGGAAAGGCCGATATAATGAGTCAGGTCAAGAAATCAAATGACATTGGCACACCTGAATCTCCAGCCGATATAGAGGAACCTGGTCCTTCAATCACGATAACTGAAGTAGAAAACAAAGTTGTGGATGTTGTATATGGAACTCCAGCTGCCGAGGTGAGAAACAGGACACATGGATCATATCCAGAAAAAACTGGATCCTACCATAGTGAGATTCACGTGTCAAACTGGAAGCTAAAAGCTCACACTTCAAAATGTGATACAAGGATTCAAATTATATCAAATTCAAGAAACTCACTTGCCTTCTCAACATATCTCTCTAAAATTGAGACAAAAATATCAAGGAAGCATTGAAAAATATTGACTGGATCACATCTATGCAAGATGATCTCCATCAATTTGAGAGGAACAATGTGTGACACCTGGTTCCTCGATCTACCGATAGAACTGTCATAGGAACCATGTGGGTATTTAGAAACAAACTTGATGAGTTTGGAAACACCACAAGAAATAAGGCAAGGCTAGTAGTTCAAGGGTACAATCAAGAAGAAGGAATTGACTATGATGAAACTTTTGCTCAAGTTACTCGAATAGATGCCATCAGAATACTCATTGCTTTTGCATCTCATATGGAATTCAAATTATTTCAAATGGATGTCAAAAGTGCATTTCCGAATGACTTTCTAAAAGAAGAAGTTTTCGTCAAGCAACCGCTTGATTTCGAGTGCCATGAGCATCCTGAGCACATGTTTAAACCTGACAAGGCATTATATGGACTGAAGTAGGCTCCTCGTGCATATTATGAAAGGTTGTCCAAGTTTCTTTTAGAAAATGGTGTTACAAGAGGAAAATTTGATAATATCTTATTTCTGAAGAAACGGGAGAGGAACCTGCTCATAGTGCAAGTCTATGTTGATGACATTATCTTCGGAGCAACAAATGATTCTTTGTGTAAGTAATTTGAAAAACTCATGGGGAGTGAGTTTGAAATGAGCATGATGGGGGAACTGAATTTCTTCTTGGGTATACAAGTCAAGCAAACTCCTAAAGGGCACAATGATAAGTCAGCAGAAGTACATCAAAGAGCTTCTAAATATATTTGAGATTGAAAGTTCAAAAATCATTGATACACCCATTGCCACTGCCACTCGCCTGGACATGGATGAACTTGGTTCTCCTGTAAATGAGATCATGTATAGAGGTATTATTGGGTCACTCCTGTATCTCACAACAAGAAAATCGGATATCATTTTCAGTATGGGACTTTGTGCCAAGTTTCAATCCAATCCAAATAAGTCTCATATGAAGGCTGCCAAGAGAATTCTAAGGTATCTCAAAGGAACGCAAGACCTAGTTCTCTACTATCCCTCAAGAGATAACTTTGACTTAATAGGGTATGTTGATGCTGACTATGCTGGTTATCTGGTGGATAGGAAAAATACTTCTGGCATGGCATATTTTATGGGCTCGTGTCTAATTTCACGGGGCACAAGAAAATAAAATTTAGTGGCTCTTTCAACTGCTGAAGCTGAGTATGTGGCAGCTGTCTCTTACTCTGCTCAACTGTTGTGGATCAAACAGCAACTAGAAGATTTTGGTGTGTTTTATGATTGTGTGCCCTTACTATGTGACAACACTAATGCTCTCAACATGGCAACGAATCCAATTCAATGTAAGAGAACAAAGCATATTGATGTGTGACATCACTTCCTTAGAGATAATGTTGAAAAAGGGCTTATCTGCATGAAGTTTTGCAGCGCAGAAGATCAAATTGCAGATATCTTCACACAACACTAAGCAAAGAGCACTTTGAAAAGAATCGATTGGCACTAGGGTTGATGAAATAAATCTAAGGACTTGGTCCCTCGATAATTGGCTATGAAAGAAAAGTATAGGTAAAATAGCTAAAAAGTATTTTCTGGAAAAGTCTAACTCATCTCTATATTGTTGCACATAGACACGCATGGCGATTACAGAGCAAACAAGTAGCTAAAGGTATTGCACTTCGGTCAAACGATGAGGCTCATATTTGCATAATTTGTTAGGGAACCTGGTTCCCTTGACACAGGTTAGTAGTTCCTCAATACTCTCATGCATAACTTTTAAACAGCTAAAACGGTGCCACATCATTAAAATGTCAGTTTCTATCTTTCCCGCTTTTTGAACCCAAATGTCTCACCCGTTATGAAACGACTCGTCTACCCAAATTTGATACCCGTACAAATTGGTCCCTTACCCTCTTTAAATAAATCCAAAAATGGTAACTCTCACAACTGTTCACATCACAAAGCTAAAATTCCTTTTTTTTTTCTTCAACCAAACACTCTTTTCTTCCATCAATTCTTACTACACTCCACCATGTCTGAAAATCTGGAAACCCAGAATATTCTAAGCATCGTCCTCATTGCGTATTCACCCGTTAAAGCACAAGTGCTAGAGTCTACAATCCCTACGTCATCCAATCCAAACCCTAAGATAGAGTCACAACCAACTAATGTTTCCCCTCCAACCCAGTCGAGTATTGGTTCTCATCGGAGTTGCAAAACCTCGACTCCTAAGAAATTTGTGGTTGTGACCTCTTCTTTTGCCTCGTCGAAAAAAATGGTTGAATAAGATATAGTGGAGGGAGAAGAAAATTGGGAAATTTTTAGTCTACTAGTGGAAGAAAATTCTGAGATATAACAAGGTATGGGTCGTAATAGTGATGAATCGGTAATGACTACCCCGTGCCTTGATTTGAATACTACCGATTCTATAGGTAATGCTCTTTCTATGCCTTCTGAGTTTATATTGGAGTTACAAGAACAAGAGGCTATAGAAAATATGTTGTCAATAGCTGTTGAAGGAAGTCTGGTTGGAGGTTATAAGGGTATATCTGAAACTAATGTGTCTTAGGGGGAAGATAATTGTACACAGGGAGAGAGTAGGGAACTGGTGCCTGTAGAAACTTTGGCACCAGACAATACTAAAGGGGAACCAGTTGAGTTACCTGATCCCTCCGCCCAAGAGGAGCCCTCTACTTCTACTTGGGATAAACCTCGGGTTCTCCACAAGAACCCCAGGTCAGTATTGTTCACACTTCCTCTCCTTATTTCTGTGCTGAGCCATTATCAATCATTGTACCTGAAATGAGATCCCTATCCGAGGAGGAGAATGAGGATAGTGAAGAAGACTATGACAATTTGGCTTTTGCAAGTTTCATTGGTGCTAGGAGTATAAACGCAACTCCCTACGAGTCAACTCCTAAGAGACCGATCACTAGGTTGTAGAAGAAGGTAGAACTTTAGTCAGTTCTAAAGAAAAGCAAAGAAGAAAAGAAGAATATTTTATTGGTAAAAGATGGAAAGGTTGTAAATGAGAAGGTAGTGCCTCCAACACTAGTTGTTGATATTGATGATGAGGTGGACGAGGAGCCCGGTTCCTTAGTTCGTAAGTCCTTAAAAAAACTTATTGTTCAAAAGTACAAAAGGGAGTCATCTGTGAATAAGATGGATTTGAGCAATGTCAAAGGTGAAAAATCTGGTGAGAAAGTAGTTGGGAAATTTGGCGAAAGAGTGGTTGAGGAGTCTAGTGAAAGAGTGTTGAGGAGTCTGCCGAGAATGTGCCCAAGAAATTTGCAGATAAAGGAAAAAGTGTGAGATCAATAAAGCGAAAGGCTGGTGCTAATGAGGAACCTGGTTCCTCCAAGAAGACAAAATTGAATGTGGTCAGGGATAAGGGAAGGGGAATTTGAGAAATCAGAAGGTGTTGTTGGGTTGCACATTCCCCCCTCCCCCCACCCGATATTCTTGACATGTCAGGAATGCGCCAACTGGCTGATATCTGTGAATACCAACAATAGACACATTTGTTCACTAGTGATAGTCCCACAGTGTATAAGGTAGAAATGTGTAGTTTCTATGCTAACTTCTTCATAGTTGACGATGATAACATTTGTCTGAAAGTGAATGATGTTGATTTTATAATAGATATATTGTACATGGAACCATCTTGAGCGTGCCTACTGGGGTAATGTCCTCCATTGAGGGGACTTATTCTTCGAACTTTAGAAATGCCATCTTGAAGGATAATGTTGTGCAGCTAGGGGAACAGGTACACAAGAAGGCCCTCCTTCCAGTGTACTAACTGTTGTTTGAATTGGTGAATGATGTTCTGCTCCCATGCGCAGAAAGACGGTTATTACGTCATGAGCAGACTTGGTTCTCATGGAACCACTGGATGGCTACACCACTATAAGCCTGCCTGGTGTTACGATAGAGCACATGAAGAAAGTGGCAGAGTTCAATGATGGTAATCATGGGCTACCTTACGGGTTCCTCCTCACTAAAATTTTTGAATTTTTCAAAGCCCATTTGGGAAAGGCTAAAGTGGGTACTCGCAAGCAAACCTTCTCCAAGACCACTCTAGAAGAGTGTGAGTGCATTAATAGAGTGAAAAGGTTGGCAGCAATTCCACTATCTCTCAGCTGATCAACGCTCAGAACAGTGCCACTAAAGAGATAAGGAAGCTGAAGGCATGGAATGCCATTTCGAAGGTCAGCTCAGTCAGATTCAGGAGGTACCTGGTTCCAGCAGCTCCCAAAGCACAAAGATTGCCCGTCTGACAAAGGAAAATGTTGACCTCAGGAAACAGGTTGAGGGCCTGAAGGAAAGGTTGCTCAACGAGCAGGTGTCAGCAAATGCTCAAATAGACATCCTTCTTAGAACTCTTGCCTCCTCATCTGGGCTTTCCTCTTCCGGTGCTCCTTAAAGCCATTCCCTTCCAGTGTCAAGTTCAAGTGTATGTTATCTATTCTGATTCCCCTATGTTAGATATGTCTTTTTTATGACTGGCACCTTTTTGTTGTTTCTCTTTTGAGGATGACTTGATAACAATGGAACTGCTCCCTATTTTATTTTCAAAAATTAATGAAAATTTTGTCCTTTTGTTGTGTATGCCTTGCCATTCTGCTATGTTTTTAGTCATGTTTGTGTGCACACATGTGTCATGAGTTAACCAAACTAGAATTCTTTTTGGATTATTGCTTGCTACTAATCACTTTATGATGGCAAAAGGGAGGAAATTAATTGAGGGGGAACAAGATGGGAAACAGGTTCAGGGGAAATACAGCAAATTCTGGGTCTTAGGGAAAACTTCAATTACAAGTTTTTCATCATAAAAAAGGGGAAAATTGATAAGTTATATACATCCTTGTTACGTTTTGATGATCGAACAATATACAATAAGAACTAGATAAGGAACCCGTTACATATCCTCAAGTACTTAAGAACAACAAGTCTCCAGTTGGGAACGTGGTTCAACTCTTTAGAGTCAAAGGAACAACAGAGGGAACAGATGGCCACCAGTTCCCTTGGTGACTGTACAAGTCAACTCCTCACAGCTGTAAAGTTGCTGCCTGCACACGCAACAATGCAAAAATAGTATAGGCAGTCAACTTTATGGGGAATGCCCTTTTACCTAACATGCTTGCATAATTCAAGTGATGTCATAAATGAAACATTAACATCAAAGGTAAAACAAAACAGTTGCACATACAAGAATCCATCAAGCATTCTCTCAAGTATGCATCAAATCCTGCAAATGATTGTCAGGGGCATCAAGAACAAAGAACAACATAACAAAAGTTCTCTGAATTGAGTCATTACATGTCCTTAGTTGTGTTGTACCTTTGTTACTATACTTTACATGTAATTCCTACTTAACTTAGTTAGAAGCATTGTGTAGGAAACCTTTGTAAAATCATAAACCTTGTGTTTGTGTCTTGGCTAGAGTTAGTCGAGTTGTAAGTTTTATAATAGAATTATCACAAAGGGGCCTGTATTAGAGTTGTTACAAGTTAGTGAGGGAGGCTAATTAGATTACAATAGGTTGTAAGCTGAATTTTGCTCAGTAATGAAACTGAAAAACTACAAGGGTAAGTCATGGTTTTTAATCCCGTGAGTTGAGAATTTTCTATGTAAAACTCCATTATGTCATTTATTTACTGCAATGTGCGTGTGTTATGCGGAAACTAATAGAGAACCCGTTTCTCTATATAGTTTGGTGGACCCTTAGTTTCTATCAATTGGTATCAGAGCGGATTCTTTCTAACAAGCTAACACCTAGAAAGGATTCTTATGACTGTTCCACCAAGTTTCGAAGAAGGTCAATCTACCTACAGACCACCTAGATTCAACGGTCAATACTATGGATGGTGAAAGACAAGGATGCATGCTTTCATCATGGCTGAAGATTCGGAACTGTGGGATGTTATCTGCGATGGCCCCTTCGTTCCTACGAAATCATTAGTGAGCCAGCAGTGACAGTTCCTAAAACAAGAAAGGAGTTCAACGATGCTGATCGCAAGGTTGTTGAGAAAAAATTTCGAGCTAAAAAGATTCCCGTATGTGGTATTGGACCAGATGAATACAACATGATCTCAACTTGTCAATTCACTAAGGAGACCTGGGAAGCTCTTCAAATAACACACGAATGGACAAATCAAGTCAAGCAGTCTAAGATTGACATGTTAACAACTGAGTATGACCTCTTCATAATGAAGAACGACGAGTCCATGCAGGGCATGCACACTCACTTCACCTCTATCATCAATGAGCTTCACTCACCAGGAGAAATCATTCCCAAGAACAAACTTGTCAGGAAAATACTTAGTGTATTACCTTACCTGGTTTATGGGAAAGCAAAGTAAACACCGTCGCAATGGAAAAGGATTTGCATAAGCTGACCATTGATGAATTCATTGGTAATATGAAAATATATGAAATGAAGAAGAAGGAGGACAATGAGAGAAGAGAGCCCAAAAGGGAGAAGAACCTGATCCTCAAGACAGACAACAATGACTCAAATGGTGAAGATGCTGATATATCCTATGTGACAAAGAGATTTCAGAAAATGGTTTGCAAAAATTGAGGTATTCCGAGGATTCGCAGTTCAATTTGATTTAAGGGTTTAAGCTATTTCGTTTCAACCATTTATAAAGTTTATTACATGTTTTATAATTCATTTTCTGGACTAGTCCCAAACAAAGCTGACCATTGTCACTAGGTTGGACATCGCTATGTACGTTATGTTATGCGCTTAAAGCGGATACTACATTTTTTGGAGGTATTACATCAAGTAGGTAAACTAGTAATCTAAGAAATAACCATTTGAATCATGTACATATAGTTTTGTAGTACTTGAAAGAAGTTATCGTCAATGGTCTAAGGTATTTTTACAGTGTCTCGAGTCTTACATCACGACCGCTTTGAGTAGGAATACGTGTCGTGTTGCTTCCATGCAGTGGTGACACCGATCTAAATACAACACCGCTTCCCCTTCATTTCTATCTCTATCGGAACTTTCTGTTTTATTATGAAGGAAAGGATAGCTCTGTATCTCTCTGTCCCTGTTCTTCATACCATTGTATGTCCTGTAGTAAATAACTAAAGGTTTGAGTCCATATGTATAGTTTCACTTGTGTCTGAACAACGCTAGTGCTAAAGCCATAAGCCATAAGCCATGTTGGTGGATCTAATTCACAAATTTCTCAACTTAGTAGCCCCTCCATTTACCTTCTTCAGCCTGTTGCTTTTCTTGCCACCTTTCCAATTTTTCAAGTTCTTTCTCTCACTTTTGGGAACCCTATTTAGCGAAGATGTTGCTGGAAAGGTCGTCATCATCACTGGCGCTTCCTCCGGCATTGGCGAGGTTATTTTCAAGCCTTTTAGTGCTGAATATTCATTATATTTCTACTACCAAAACATTTTTAGCTAATTATGTATGTCATTTAGTTCACGGTCTATTTAGTACTCCTATTATGTTAATTCACATAGGGCAGGAAAATTGTTTATTGGATGAATATGCGTAATTAAGATGCCTAAATAATGCTACTTGGATCGTTAATAGCCTGAGTATTTTAGTATGTTAATTACATACTCTTTGTTGTTCTCACATTCTACTGTAATATTAAAAAGAAGTATTACTGTAACATTATTTATAGATTTTCGCATAAATTATTTCTGGTTCTGGTAATAAGAGTTTGATATCCGCAGAAACCGAACAATGTATTATAACAACAACAACAACCCTTAGTGGGTCTGGGAGGGGAGGGTAGTGTGTATGCAGACCTTACCCCTGTCATGGAGTAGAGAGGCTGAGCTTCCCACCTTGCTCTCTCTCTTGGGGATACTCGAACTCACACCCTCTAGGTTGGAAGGTTGTAAGTGGAGGTTGCTCACCATCAGAGCAACCCCTCTTATCTAAAACAGTAATAAGTTAAACGAATATTAGTTATCCAGTTTATTTTTATACATAAATTGAATGATGTATATATAAATAGCTAATAATTTCATAGGAAGATACCTTTTTGTCATTTTGCAGTATCTGGCCTATGAGTATGCCAAGAGAGGAGCCTGTTTAACTCTTGCAGCCAGAAGACAGGGGAGTTTGAATGAAGTGGCCGAAACGGTACATGAACTAGGCTCTCCAGATGTTATAACAGTTCATGCTGATGTTTCAAAAGTTGATGACTGCAGAAAGATTGTTGATCAAACCATGACTCACTTCGGCCGGTGTATGATTTGATTAATTCCCGTACTTAATTTTAACTAATTAGAGACTTGAGCATGTACTAATTAATTAGAGATTTTGTTCGTTGTGTTTTTGTGTTTGCAGTGGACCACCTGGTTAACAATGCTGGAGTGCACGCAATTGCTCTATTTGAAGATACAGAAGATGTCACCGATTTTAGATCTGTCATGGTAAAGTAGAAACTCGTGATTATAATATTTACAATTTTGACACTTTTAAACCACAAATGGTGTTTGTAATTAAGAACTTCCATCTGTTAATGATTCTGTGACAAAATTCATTTTACGGGTATTTAATTTCATAAGCTGCGCTAGAACAATACCTTTGGGTCAGGACCGAATCCAAACTCGAAATTTTTCTGGTCAGCTTTCTATAATGCCTGAAGCGTGATGATAGATCTAGTTGCTAGTTTGTCGTGCCTAATAAAAGGGGATCTCTCGTATATGCACCGATCGTGTAATAAATACTTGAAGGGTCAGTTAGTTGCCTTATTTTTGAGATACTTCCCACCACCTCGAGCTCTCGCTTTCCGGGTGGATACGCAAGAAATTCACTATGAAAATTGACATGACACATTACCCGATATTATAAAAAATTTTGTTGTTTCAGTGTGTAGAAATTAAACTAAAAATTGTGTATCATGGCATTTTGCAGGACATCAACTTCTGGGGTTCGGTTTATATGGCCCGTTTTGCGATCCCCTATCTTAGATATAGTGGAGGTAGGATTATTGTGCTTTCTTCATCTGCTTCTTGGCTGCCTGCTCCAAGATCAAGCTTTTACAATGTAAGTACCAACTCTATCTGCTTTTATTGTTTCCTTTATGGGAATGGCAATAGTTGATACTGACCAGTGACCACCCCACACCAAATATAGGCAAGCAAAGCAGCAATATCTCAATTCTTTGAGACATTAAGGATTGAATTAGGGCAGGACATCAAGATTACTCTGGTAACACCTGGCTTTATTGAATCTGAACTCACGCAAGGCAAATACATTGGTAAGAGTGGCGATGTAGAGGTTGATCAAGGAATGAGGGATGTAAGTTTTCCTCTTTGTTCCCTTTTTGCCTAGTTTCTACATTTTAATGTGCGACGGTTATTAACTAGCTTGACGGTGTAAAAACTATTTACATGGTGATTAATACATGTAATTAGTCATGTAAATAGTTAATTACACCTTCTAAAAGATGGTCTATCACGAGTGTGTTTATTATGCATTTATTTAAGTTTACCTTTTCGCATCAAGCAATGATAGTAGAGTGGATGATGATTGTTTGTCAAATCCATCCTAAAATAGGAATTAGACTAAATGATAGTAGTAGCTAAAGCAGTCACAGAAAAAAGGGCAGAGCAGGGAGCATGTTTCTTCAGTAATGTATTGGTTTTAATAACTAACTTATTTGGTTAAGACTAATGTTCCATCATTTGCCTTTGCAAAGAATTATGTTTACTCCTTTTCAGCGATGTGTTGACAAGAAAGTGAATGTTTGAACCTATAGGTACTAATAAGCGCGACTCCAGTGGCGAAGGTCGAATCAAGTGCTAAGACAATTGTGAATAGTGCTTGTCGAGGGGAAAGATACGTGACTATACCCGCTTGGTTTAGAGTTAGCTACTTGTGGAAGGTGTTTTGCCCGGAGGTGTTGGAGTGGATGTACAGATTGATGTATCTGACTGCGCCGGAAACTTCACCGAAGGATGCACTTAGCAAGAAAGTAGCGGATTATACTGGTGCACAAAATGTCTTATACCCAGAGACTATCAGAAATGCAGATATAAAGACAGACTAATCCTAAGTTTACACAAATCTTGTATTAGGTTCATGGGCTGTGAAGTGTGTGTTGTACTTGTACGTCTGTTCCTACGGCTAGCTAGACTTTCGGACTTTTTAGATCTGTGGTAGCTGTAGTGTAGCTATAAATAAAAGGATGTTTCAGTTTGTTGCAAAGAGTAGTTTTTGTTTTTTGTAAGTCTGCGTAAGGGATGTTACCACTTATCAGGATGTAGACAATAGTTACGCGACCTTAAATATGGCACTTATGCAGGTGCATTTTTTTTTTTTTTTGTTCTTTTCTTTCTTTGGTCCTTCTAGCAAAGTAAAGGAGGTCAAACTTATTGCAAGTTGGTACTAATTTGAAGAAACTCTCTTCTAATTTTATTACTTTATTATGGAATTGCTGTATCAATGAATGAAAATACCCTAGGAGTGTTTCCCGTTATGTGGAAACAATTAGAGAAGAACTACCCGCGTGCGGCGAGGCTTATGGCTCGAGACATGGGGCGTAAGCCCCACGGATTTTTAAATTTTAAGATAATATAAAATAAAAATAATTATAAAAATATATTAAAATTATAAAATTATAATAAATAATTTATTTAAAATATTCATAAATTATAATTTAATTATGAATAATAAAAAAAGTATGACATATATATCATAATATGCAAATTAGCTGAGAAATCTTATATGTATATCTTTTAAGGAGTAATGAATATAGAAAAAATTTCGATATTATAATTTGATATTTTTTTTAAATACTCTTTTTTATTTAATACGCTTTCTATTTGAAAGAGAATTTATATAAAAATATTAATTAAAATTTAAATATGATTCTCTAGCATCATTTATTTTTAAGTTTTAACAAGTTATTAAAGTGATACATAATTCACCGTACTATATCATGATAACTAATTATTTGTAAATAATTACTAGCTCATACTGAGCAATTAAATTAATAAGTATTTTATTTCATAAACATGAGAAATAATATTTAGTAAAATAATTATAAAAAAATTATGAGCTAATATAATAAAGACATAACAAATGTTAATAAATAAATACTTTTAAATGAATGCTTTATTTAGAATTTACTATCATAGCAATCTTAGTTGATAACGTGCAATAATTTTTTTTTAATTATAACATCAAATACTCTCAACTTAATGATTTATGATTTTAAAAAAAAGTAATTTGAATAGCTAATAATTTATTAAGAAAATTTGAGGATTTACAAGGTTCGTTACACACAATTGCATAAAGTTCTATTAGGCGAGTCCAGTACGTAAATCATTGGACGTGTTCGGGGCGCAGGTCTCATGGAACTAAGCCCCACACATAAGTCCAGTGGCATTTTACGTGTGCCCCGTCTCAAGGCGAGTTCCGAGTGAGTCCCAATTCTGCTTTTTAAAACAGAGGACTACCCATTTTGGCTATTAAATTATGATAAAAGTCGGACTCGACTCAACTCAATATTGTAAGAAGCTTGATTAGATTCAAAATATTGTAAGAAGCTTAGATTAGATTCAAGCTCTCATTAGATTAGCTCGTCACTAGATTAGGTTTAGTGTAACTCATCAGACTTGTTCAGGTCATCTCGCGTTCGTATTTATGGCTAGATTGAATTAATTTGGTTGTACCAACTCCTTCATTCAATTTTATACTCCCTTTTCAATATAAACGTCTGATTCGACACGAAGTTTAAGAAAAAGAAAGAAATTTGTGATCTTAAAAGTTCAAGAGGTAAAAGTTTTGTAGGATGATGACATTTACGTGATTATAAAAGCTTTCATTAAGAGTAAAATAGGTAAAATAAAAAGTTTAAAGATTAATTATTTTTAAATTTAAAAACGTGTCATTGAGTAATAAATTATGTACTATAAGTTATTTTAGTTATATAATATATTTTATACGTAACCAATAAAAGTTAGTAATACACAATGTTAAACAAAATACAAATTTACATTCGTAAGTGAACATACATAAGAGATGATTTTATCCATGAATTATATCAGTAAACAGTAATATAGACGACACGAACGGACAAGTCAATAGAGCTGACAAGAGGCATGGCGGGAAAATTGATGTTTCCGAATCCGGATCCGCAAATTATCATTAGCACAATTTTTTGAAACCCAATCGAAAATTTCCCCAACTTTTTTAGCTCCAAATATACCCGCCCTTTTCCAAAAGAAAATTCCCGCGATCTTTACTAGTATTCAAATCCGGACCTGACAAATATGGTCCAATTCACTCATTTGCAACACTTTTCCTTCAAAACAATTTTCTCTCTTCAACACACTGACAAAACCTACAGATCACTACCATGGCTTCCGAGAAAGAAACCCTAGAAGAGAAGAAACAACAAAAAGAAACAAACGAGCAAGAAGAAAAGGTTAAACAGAACAGTGAAGAAAGAAAAACTGATGATGACAAGGATGAAATAGGAGAAGACAGAGAGGGTGCAGGGGACATGGAAGTAGACAAACAAGAGGAAGAGGAAGAATCTGAGGAGGAAGAGGAAAAGGAAAAAGTTGTGAAAAAGGGAAAAGATAGAGGTGCAGTTAAAGAGGAGGAAGGAAAAAGGGATAATATGGATTCGCCCACGACTCCAGGTTCAAGGCCATCGAGGGAAAGGAAAACAGTGGAGAGGTATTCCGAGTCTTTGGGTGCTAGAGGTTCTGCAACTAAGCCCTTGTCTATTGAGAAGGTATAATTCAAAAATATTTCCTTTATAAGTTCATTTCATTTACGGTTTTATTCAATCCATTATACTTTAATCTGAAACTACCTGTGTCCTATGGTTGCCAAATCCAAGAGTCAAGCTAACTAGAAATATGAGCATTTTTTATATCCGTGACCAGTTGAATGTCTATTTAGTAACCTGCCTCTGTTCTCTCTCGGGTTTTGTTGATTCATTTACTACTTTGTTGAGGAAGATGAAAAAAGGTGGTACATTAAGTTCTAATTAGAGTTAATTTATCAATTGGTCATTTAGCCTAAGCCAAGAACATAGTAAAATCACTTTTTTGGTCACTGTGAAATTATCCAGGTTAACCCAACCCTCCAGAAAATCAACTTTCAATACTGCAAATAAGACATGGCATGCCATGTCATCCACTAAACTTTCAAATTTCTCAAATAGTTATCTAACTTATGAAATGCCATGTCATGTGTTGGCCGTGAGAGACCTCACAGATTTATTCCTTGGGCTATGAAGTCATCGAGCCCAAAAGTGTGTGACTATGTGCACATTTTTCTTGTATAACACTTCACTTTTCCCTTTCTAGTTTGGTATTTGTCTAAGGTGTCATATGCTATGTGGACTTTGCTTTTCTCTCCCTTTCCGGTTTGAAATTTGCCTAAGGTGTCATATGCACCCCTTCATTGGAAGCTTATTAGGCTAGAAGTTTGTTAGTTTTTCTCTCTGACTTGTCCTTGTCAGCTGGCCTACGTCATGGGCGTCACATACACCCCTATTTAGAGACTTGCACTCTTGTTGAAGTTTGTCCCACTATCATGTTGCAGAATCAGGCTTTGATACCACCTGCCATGGTTAAGCCCTACTGGCTAGTTATTGATTGCTTTCGCTCTACCCCATTGGCCCACTACAAGGCTTTTGTGCCTCATGGTTTTATATAACTTGTTACAACCTAGGCCTAATTGTTCGCTTTGGTATGATTTCTTTAATGTTCTCAGGCTTTTCGGCCTCGTAGTTTTGTCCCCCTGGGCTTTAACCTAAAATCCGCATCAACAGTTAAATCTTGAATAACCGTTATACGGTCTCGAACATTCCCTCTCATTTTGTTGTTCAATTTGCCCAAGGCAAGTTCCACAGTGAACTACTTTCAAGTTTAACTGCCAGTAGTCTTTGGGTTGTTGCACTCATATTTCTTAGGGACTCAGGTATTCATTGGGTTTGACTCGCAATCATATCAGGGATGTATCAGCTTTGATACCACCTGTCATGGTTGACGCCCAATTCCTAAGGTATTGTTTTCTTTGGCCTGGCCCCTCTGAGCCACCTCAAAGGTTTTGGGTCTCACAGTTTTGTCTCTTTGGGCTTAAAGGTGCCTTCTTTGTCAAATCCCGAACTCTCCCTCGTATGGTTCCTAACTTTCCCCTTCCAATGCCTAAGGCAAGATCCATAGTGAACTCCCTTTTATGCTCTAACTGCCTAGGGTCCAGAGGTTGTTACATTAATTCATCTTCCATCTTGATGTCTAAGGTAATTTGGGCATAGAACGAGAAAAGGAAAAACTGACCAAATTCCTCCTAACATTCATTTATGATATTATTGCCACTATCCCTATACCTTTTCAACTTGTTGAGGGTTGGTCTCCTATCCCTTCTTTGTATTGCTTCACCTAAGAAAATGGACAAAGGGGACTAGACAATTTATTTGGCATTGTCACGGGTTCAAGTTGTCGAAATAGCCTCTTGTTGAAATGCAGGGTAAGCTGCGTACAATAGACCCCTGTGGTTTGGCCCTTCTCTGGACCCTGCGTATAGCGGGAGCTTAATGCATCGGGCTGCCCTTTTTTCTTTTCCAAGTTTCTTATTTCCGAGTAGTGAATAAATGCTACTGATATGTCTTATTTTGATTTTTACCATTAATGCTAGTTTTGTCATTTTTTAGAATCCCTCTTATTATTTTGGTGTTAAATGCAGGGTAGAGGTACTCAACTGAAGGATATCCCAAATGGTACTTTTTTTCTTTTGCTGAATCACTTTCTCCCCTTATTGGATTCAGACTTTTCTTAATTTGCTTTTATGTTATATTACATCAAGTTTATTCCCTTAGAGAAACAAACAAGTTTTGGTTAATATTACTTGGCAAATGTGCACTGATACTGTCACATATAAAATATGCCACTCTTGCCAACAAAAATCCTTGTGTTTGTTTCTTGTACTTTCAGTCTGTTGGTGGCTAATTAGATTTTGCAGCAGTAGCCTTTTTTTTTTTTTTTAAATAAAACTTTGATCAGTAATGATTAATGAACTTTGCTAGGTTACTGGTGCTTTGTTTTATTTATCCCTGACAAGACCAATTCTTTTAAGGAGGAAAGGAACTGCTGAGCCTGGTCAAGTATTTAAATGCATTTGTTGTACCTTTTTCTAGTTTCTAATATCCATAAGAGCATAGGACAGTAAGCATATTTTGCAGAAAAGTTAGATTCCCTGACAAGACCAATTCTTTTAAGGAGGAAAGGAACTGCTGAGCCTGGTTAAGTATTTAAATGCATTTGTTGTACCTTTTTCTAGTTTCTAATATCCATAAGAGCATAGGACAGTAAGATATTTTGCAGAAAAGTTAGATTTCCTTAACAAATTCCACTTGACTCACTGGAATGATGAATAACCTAGCTCAAGTACAGCAGTTTTCCCCCCCTTTTTCAATTAACCATGTATGGTATGGGATTAAGCTAGGTTTGTTTTTGTAATTAACTAGGTACGATCTTGGTTATCAAAAAATAATGATGTATGATCTTATAAAGAATTTATATTTGCGTATCTGTCAACTCATACTGCATAGAGCTTGGTTATCAGCTAATGCTCAGATTGACTGACTGGTAACTGCATGATTGTCATACTTGATATCCAACATTCTTCATAATCTGTTGTCTCATACTATCATTGTCTTTAGTCTTCTTTTTATGCCTTTTGTCCTTTCTTGGTATTTGGTTCTAGAAAAGGATTTGTCAATATAACTTACCTACAAATACAAAAGGATCTATTAAACAAAGTGGGAAAGGAGTGGTTAGAGCTGCTAAATGATTTAGGTTTACTCCCCCCTTGTAGTCCGCTTATCTGTATTATGTACTAGCAACTTTGAAGTATTCTGTCTTTGAGTTGTGCTCATGGAATTTACTTTGTGGTTACTTTATATACGTTTTATCTTCCTTTGCCATTCTTTTGGTTGAGTAAATTTGTAGAACCTACATTGTGTGAAAATAATTCCATTGACAGTTATGATGTTTTGAAATATTTCAGTGGCATATAAGTTGTCCAAGAATAAACCGGATGACAACCTGCAAATGCTTCACAGTATTCTTTATGGCAAGAGAACAAAGGTAAAGTCTTCCTCACACAAATCTTTTAATCCCTAAAAATTAATTCCCCTGCTCGCGCACACTTTCTGCCTCTCTTCAATTCACAATCATGTATTTTTTGTGTTATGATAATGTGCTTGGCAATTGGTTTTGTGTATTAACCTTGTAAGTCTTAAACAAAGTCCTTGCCTTTGCAGGCACACAATCTGAAGAAAAACATAGGGCAGTTTTCTGGCTATGTTTGGGTTGAAAATGAGGTAGTTAGTCTCTCTCCTTTCTAATCTTGTGATTGCATCATTGTTCTTGTTCTTCTTCTTCTTCATAATGTGACATATGGGCATGGGATACACAAGTGTTAACATCATTATCCAGTGATTTCATGATCTTTGAATGACATATGTATCTTGATTATTTTCCGCTTCTTCCTCAAGCAGGAAAAACATAGGTCAAAAGTGAAAGAGAAGCTTGACAAGTGTGTCAAAGAAAAGCTACTGGTTTTTTGTGATATACTCAATATCCCAGTCAGTAGATCTGCAGCAAAGAAGGCATGTATTATCAATGGCTTCACTGTTTGCTGTGTGATTCCCCACAGCAATATATGTTTTGCTAATCATTGTTGTTGCATGTTTCAATTTGCAGGATGAACTCTCTGTGAAGTTAGTAGACTTCCTGGAATCTCCTCATAGTACGACTGACTCGTTGCTTGCTGAGAAGGAACAGGTAAATCTGATCCTGCATTTTCTGTTTCCTCTTACTCAATAGTGTAGCCTTTTGTTTTGACTTTGGTATCTTTTTGCTAATAGTTTATCTTATGTAGATATTCTCATTATTGTGTTTCATTTTGATCTCAGAAAAGTAAGAAGCTAAAAAGGAAGGGCAGAACTTCCAAAAGCAAAGGTTCATTGGATAAAGCTACAGGAAAATCAGCAAAGGTTAACTTTTTTTAATCTGTTCGTTCTCTTCAAAGAAATTGACAGCCTGATACTGCAATAGTTATTGGTTCTGCAATATTATTACTTGAACTTCAAATAAGTAATGGTTTATATCATTCTCTTTATGTTAATAGTCCTGTCTTGGTATGTTAAGGGATCTGGCTGCATTTACACAATGCCACAATTAGGGGAGTCTTTTCTCTCTGCACCAATTGGTTTCTGAATGTTGTCTGTTATCTCTATTTTATTCACATTACTAGTGTGATTACTGAGCTTGTCCAACAGGAAATGATTTTTTTTTTCAAAATCACCTTTCCTCTTTATTGCAAGGCTAGGCTAGGTTAAGGCTGTTCATCATGACATTATAGACTCAATTGTGATCATGACATTACCTTATTCAAACTAACAAATGTTTTTTTCCCTTGGTTCTGGGGCGACTCTATGGATGGCATTACCTTATTCAAACTTACAAATGTTTCTTTTCTTGGTTCTGGGGTGACCTATGGACCCATGTGTTGCAATTGTCTCAGCTACTGCTACATAATAGAACTGCAAGATGTAAAATATGTAAAAGCAATAAGACAAGAATGTAGCTACTTGGCTTAATATTGAGGTCTGCCTTATTTGCTAATACAAGCTTTATTGGTTGCTTGAATTCACATGTTCTGTAAGCAGCAATAAGTGCTTTGCATCAATATTTGAAAAACTAAATGCATGTATGGTGGAATAACTGTTATGTGTCGATCAATTTGTGAATTCTAACTCCTGGCACATGGAGCCTACTCAACTATAACTTGCTTAAAAATTTTGGGCTCTTACTCAATCGCATCCTGCTCTTAATTATTTGCCATCATTTTTATCCCAAAAAGTAATTATTTGTGGTAGGGTTTCAGCAAGCTTACATTCATACTTCTTTATCAAATTAGTGTTGAGTCTATTGAGTTGAGGAAACTTATTTACGCATACAATGTGTGAAAGAGTGTTTTATAGCTTCCTTTGAACTCTGTTAGAAACAGAATCTATGGCCTTTGGCTAGTTAAATTTGTGATGGATCCGATATTTGCAAAGGGATAAACTTGGAGTTCTGTGCTGGTATTACATGACAAATTATGCTGTAGTTTAACTTTATGTAAATGGACTATGGCTGCTCGTGGCTAGCAAAACTTGAATGCCTCTTATCTCCTCCTTTTCATTTAGGTGATGTTTTTCCTGCCTTATCTTGCTGAAAGTGTGATTCTTCTCTATTGTTTGCAGCAGAAGTCTGAAGTTGGAAAGAAGCAGAAGCAGTCAGCAGAAATGGAGGAAGAAGAAGCTGATGATGAACCGTCAAATACCAGAGATGAATCGGGGGATGACAATGATGATGAGGAAGCTCATGAAGTAGCTAGTGATATGGAAGAGAGTGGTTCAGAGAAAGGCGAAGAGGAAGAAGTGGAAGAAGGGGAAGATGAGCCAAAGAAGTCTAATGGGAAGATTTCTTTAAAGGAGGATTCTGGAAGCAAAGCTACAGAGAAACCCAAGGCCGTGAAAAAGGATAACCCTGCTAAAGAAGTAGGAAGTGACAATGACGATGAGGAGGCTCATGAAGTAGGAAGTGATCAAGAAGAGATTGGTTCAGAAGAAGAGGAAGAGGAAGAGGAAGAGAAAGAGGAAGAGAAACCAAAGAAAAAGAAATCTAATGGGATGATTTCCTTAAAGAAGGATTCAAGAGAAAAATCTACAGAGAAATCCAAGGCTGAGAAAAAGGACATCCCTGCTAAATCCCCCAAAAGCTCAAAAAATTCTTCCAAAGTGTCTTCAAGTAAAGCTTCCAAAAGAGGCGCTTCTGGTGCTGATTCACTAGCTGAATCTAAGAAACAAAAAGTCGAAAAGAAAAGTCAAAAAAAAGAAAATGATTTTGTGAAGGAAAATGCTTCAAGCAAGAAACAATCAACCAAGTCTCCTGCTAAGGTTTCTGAAAAGGAGGGTGAGTAACTTTCTGTTTATTTGTTTGGTATATATATGTGCTTTTATTGAGGAAAAAAATCAATATCTTTGGTCTTCATTTTTGAGATATTGGTTTGAGGAATGGTGTTTCATCATACAATATGCAGTGGCCCTTCAGTATCTTCACTCAACTACCTGTGATATGCCATTGTATTGAACTTTTAATATGTCGGTGATCATCCAAGATCTTATGTTCTCCTATAATGTTTAGGATTCAGGGATAAATGTACAAGTTAATTATTACAGAACAATTCTGAACAGGAAAAGGAAAATGTACATGTTTTTGACTGTTTCAAAATCTTCTGGAATAGGAAAAGGAAAAAGTGTCAAGAAGGCCAAAACAGACCCCAGCAACGAAGAAATTCATGCAGCAGCAGTACATATTCTGAAAGAAGTGGACTTCAACTCTGTAAGTGATATCTTGCCATTGCATTAAATACACATTAACTTTTCTTACTAATCAGACTTGTTGCTCTCTTCAAAATGCAGGCAACCTTATCTGATATCATCCGGAAACTAGGTATGTCTTTGGAAACACTCGTTGCTTGTTATTCTAATTCTAACACTAATGGTTGTGCTCTTTTATTTGGTGATCACATAACTGGGGTTCATTTCAGGTAGCCATTTTGGTGTCGATTTGATGCATAAAAAAGCAGAGGTGAAGGCTATAATCACTGATGTAATAAATAACATGAGTGATGAGGAAGGAGATGACCCTGAGGCTGGGGATGTTGAAGAAAAAAATGAAGGTGATGATAGTGATTCTTAATTTATGAGTCAAGTAGAAGGATATATGGTACCATGCAGTTTGTTAGTTGCTGTAATTTATAATTTTAGTTGGTTATAAGATGGAGATCCCAATGGGTTGGTCTGTAAGCATTTGTTTGTTTTTCCTTATTCATTAGAGTTAACCTTAGCATTTCTTTTAAAGCAAATCTTGCTCCTGTTATTGAAATAGTAGTTGTCGATTTATTCTATTTATATTTATTTATGTCTATTTGTCTATATCTAGACTTATATATATCTATATTATATTAAAAATGAGAACACCAAATGTTCAAAGTTAAATTACTTAAATTCCCTCCTATTAACCCAAGTATCTATCTATATATCTATATAAATATAAAGCTGGGAATTGGCCAGCTGATGTGGCATCTTTATATGACCAGCTATCATATTTATCTTTTTTCTGGTTTTTGAGATTTTTTTCTAATTTTAATACCCCAAAAATCATTTACTACCTAGAACCACTAAAGAAACAAATGACAATTATGAATGGGAAGATTTTAGTTATGGAATATAAAGAGAGTAACTAATTGTGGCAATTAACAATATAATATCATATTAGTTGCCTTACCGGTTTGTATTTATTTATTATTTATTGTGTAATAAGAATGGACATTGGGTCTAACTCAATTCTAAAAGTTAGCTTGTGAGGTGAGGATTGCCCAAGCCATATAAGGAGACCAAAGACCTCAAATCCCTTCGATGTGGGACAACTCAACACTCTCCCTTACGCCCAAGCCTCTGGAGCGTGGACAATATAAATGGGGTTCTAACATCGGTAACAATAATTGGGATGAGTCTGACACTGATAACATGATGAGAATGGACATTTGGGCCTAACTTAATCCCAAAAGCTAGCTTGTGAGATGAGGATTGTCCAAGCTATATAAGGAGACCAAGGACCTCAAATCCCTCAGACGTGGGACAATTCAATATTGTGCAAATAAAGAAAGCAATGAAGAATTGTATTAATGGTAATGAATAGTGATAAGATTGTATGTCCCCGTGAAATCCCTACTCGACAACCCGGATCCGTGGTGCCAAGTTAGGAGCATGTGTTACCGATTCATAAATATACTCGCCGCGGCGCGGACCTTTTTGGATTGAATAATGCATTAAAAAGTCAAAAATAAGTTTCCAGAAAAATGCAAGAAATGCAGTCCAGAATGCGGCCGCAAATTAGGTATGCGGACCGCATATCTGCCGCAGAGTTAGTCAGAATGTTGGTTAAAATTAAACTCAGCTATGCGGTCGAAATGCGATCGCATAATCGAAATGCGGACCGCATAGTCGTCGCATGTTTTCCTTTGAATTTTGTAAGGGTCAGTTCTGCGGTGCACTTTGCGACCGCAGAATGTGAACGCGAATTGCATTCCTGCCGCAGACTCAGTCTGTCACGACCCTAGTTCACCAATTGTGAACACGTCATGACGGCACCTAGTCTTCGCGACCAGGTAAGCCTAACACATCACGGAAGTAATAACAATTGCGAAATTTATAATAAAAAAAACTAAATAACCGGAATAATGTATACAGTTGCCGCCTGACACATACACTTTAATACCAACACTGAAGTAACTCCCCAGACCCGGAAACCCACGGGCAACACAGGCTAAAAGAACATAAGTCACGGCTCTAACATCCAGAAATGTCTACACAACTGAACACATGAAATGGAACTGCTAACTATAAGCTAGAGTAGAAGGAGACTCTTCGATCTGCGGACGCAACAGAATATACCTCAAGTCTCCGAATGTATCGCCTGAATCACTGATAGAAAATTCGACCAGAAGTACCTGGACCTGCACAACAAAAGTGTGCAGAAAAGTAGCATGAGTACACCACAGCGGTACTCAGTAAGTGCCAAGCATAACCTCGGTTGGGTACTGACGAGGAAAGGTCAGGGCACTACTGAGACAGAAAACAATAAAATAGCAAGAGATTAACAGTATCGAAGTCTGATGAAAACTAATGAACACAGCGAAGTGATAAGACAAATCAATGAAATATAATACTGCAAGACAAAACAGAAACACAAAGTGAATACAACAATATTACAAGAATACCGACGAGGGTCTTCCAGGATACCGTCCTGTAGCCCTTTTCTCAACTGTCCAATGTAACTTCCCGGGATACCGTCCCGTAATCCAATCATCAATGTGCAGGGGGATCTCCCGGGATACTGTCCCGTAGTCCCAAAATAAAAATGCAGCGGGGGATCTCCCGGTATACCGTCCCGTAGTCCCAAAATAAAAGTACAGGGGGATCTCCCGGGAATCAAACCCGTAGTCCCAAAATAAAAGTGCAAGGGGATCTCCCGGGAATCAAACCCGTAGTCCCAAAATAAAAGTGCAAGGGGATCTCCCGGGAATCAAACCCGTAGTCCCAAAATAAACAAAAAAGGGGGAACTCCCGGAATCCCGCATCCGTAGTCCCAAAGTAAATGCGCAGCCAACATCAGAGAAATATTCAGAAATTTAAGTACAACAATACAAGGCATCAAGGAATACTAGCCTAACATGTTCCACATAATCGCAGTAAAGACAATGTAAACAAATAGGCAGCTTGGATCAATTAAACATGCTCTTCTACGCTAGCACAGACTATAAAAGCAAGTAAAGTAAGACAAATATAAAAGAGAATCCAAATCAAGTAATTAAGTAAAAATCCGGGTTTCAACAATTTGCTCAAGTACGCGCTCGTCACCTCACGTACAAGGCATTCAAT
>MU729015.1:37831-54849 GCA_026770625.1 Nicotiana glauca
TTCTTCGATAACCGCAGGATAATTATTGTAGTGCAAAGCGCAGTCTTGGGTATATTCCAAATATCCCAGAACTCGTTTCATTGCTACCTAGTGATGTTTGTTGGGATTACTTGTGAATCGACTAAGTTTACTTATCGCACAAGCTATATCAGGTCGTGTACAGTTCATGATGTACATTAAGCTTCCCAACACACGAGCATACTCCAATTGAGACGTACTTTCACCTTTATTCTTCATAAGATGATGGTTTAAGTCAATTGGAGTCCTTGCACTTCTAAATTCCAAATGTTTGAATTTTTCAAGTACCATTTTCACGTAATGTGATTGAGACAAAGCTAGACCTTGAGGAGTCCTCTTGATTTTAATTCCTAGAATTACATCGGCAACTCCTAAGTCTTTCATATCAAACTTACTAGCAAGCATGCGCTTAGTAGCTTGAATGTCGGCAATGTCTTTGCTCATTATTAGCATATCATCAACATATAAGCAAACAATGACTATATGATTTGGAACGTTCTTAATGTAAACACATTTATCACATTCATTAATCTTAAAGCCATTTGACAACATTGTTTGGTCAAATTTCGCATGCCATTGCTTGGGTGCTTGTTTTAGTCCATAAAGAGACTTAACAAGTCGACACACCTTCTTTTCTTTTCCCGGAACCACAAACCCCTCGGGTTGGTCCATGTAGATTTCTTCCTCTAAATCACCATTTAAGAAGGCTGTTTTTACATCCATTTGATGGATTTGAAGATCATACAAGGCTGCTAACGCTATTAGCATCCGAATGGATGTAATTCGTGTTACCGGCGAGTATGTGTCAAAATAGTCAAGACCTTCTCGTTGTCTAAATCCTTTGACAACAAGTCTTGCCTTGTATTTGTCAATAGTACCATCGTCTTTCATTTTCTTCTTGAAAATCCATTTAGAACCCAACGTTTTGTTACCTGGAGGAAGATCAACCAATTCCCAAGTATGGTTGCTCAATATGGATTCTATTTCACTATTGACAGCTTCTTTCCAATATTGTGCCTCTGATGAAGACATTGCTTCCTTGAAGGTACGAGGCTCATTTTCTAACAGAAAAGTCAGAAAATCTGGACCGAATGAAGTAGATGTCCTTTGACGTTTACTCCTTCTCGGATTTTCTTCATTAGGCATACCATCTATTATTTCCTCCCGAAGTCGTTTTGACTTTTGGCAGGTCACTACACTTTCCTTTTTATATGGAAAAATAGTTTCAAAGAATTCAGCATTATCTGATTCTATTATCGTATTAATGTGAATCTCAGGATTTTCTGATTTATGAACCAGAAACCGATATGCCTTGCTATTGGTTACATATCCAATAAACACACAATCAACCGTTTTTGGACCTATCTTAACCCTTTTAGGTTTAGGAACTTGTACCTTAGCTAAACACCCCCACACTTTGAAGTATTTCAAGCTAGGCTTCCTTCCTTTCCACATCTCATAAGGAATGGATTGTGTTTTACTATGAGGTACACGGTTGATTATTCGGTTAGCTGTAAGTATAGCTTCCCCCCACAAGTTTTGTGGTAAGCCAGAACTTATTAGCAATGCATTCATCATCTCCTTCAACGTTCGATTCTTCCTTTCCGCAATTCCATTAGATTGTGGAGAGTAAGGGGCAGTTGTTTGGTGGATAATGCCATTTTCCAAACATATTTCTTCAAAAGGAGATTCATATTCGCCACCCCTATCACTTCTTATCATTTTGATCTTTTTGTTTAGTTGCGTTTCAACTTCACTCTTGTATTGCTTGAAAGCATCAATTGCCTCATCTTTACTATTAAGTAAATAAACATAGCAGTATCTCGTGCTATCGTCAATAAAAGTAATAAAATACTTTTTCCCACCGCGAGATGGTGTTGACTTCATGTCGCAAATATCTGTGTGAATTAAGTCTAAAGGACTTGAATTCCTTTCAACGGACTTATAAGGATGCTTAGCATACTTTGATTCCACACATATTTGACATTTGGAATTGATGCAATCAAATTTTGGCAATACTTCTAGATTTATCATCTTTCGCAATGTTTTGAAGTTTACGTGACCTAAACGCGAATGCCATAAAGTGTTTGACTCAAGCAAGTAAGAAGAAGCATTCACTTTATTGATAGGAACTGCTATTACATTTAGCTTAAAAAGGCCCTCATTTAGGTAACCTTTTCCTACATACAAATCGTTCTTACTTAGTACAACACTATTAGAAACAAAAATACATTTGAATCCATTCTTGACAAGAAGTGAGGTAGACACAAGATTCTTGCGAATTTCTGGAACATGGAGGACTTGGTTTAGAGTCACTATTTTTCCCGACGTCATCTTCAACGCAATCTTGCCAACTCCTTCAATTTTGGCCGTAGATGAATTTCCCATGAAGATTGTCTCGTCGGGACCTGCGGGGGCATAAGAAGAAAATAATTCCTTGTTAGCACAAACATGGCGGGTGGCTCCAGAATCTATCCACCATTCTTTCGGATTTCCTACCAAGTTGCATTCAGACAACATGGCACACAAGTCCTCCATTTCGTCAGCATTTTCAACCATGTTAGCTTGATTCTTTTTCTTCTTATCATTCTTTGGCGCACGACAATCCACTGCCTTATGCCCAGTTTTTCCACAATTGTGGCAATTACCCTTGAACTTCTTCTTGCTTGGGTAATTCTTTGGTCCAGAAGCTTTCTTCCTCTTCTTATTTTGTGGTGCCTCCTCAACAATGTTTGCCCCTACAATTGTCGAGTTTCCACGTGACTTCTTTTCAGCATTTTTGTTGTCCTCTTCTATCCTCAAACGAACAATCAAGTCTTCTAGTGTCATTTCCTTCCGTTTGTGTTTAAGATAGTTCTTAAAATCCTTCCACAGCGGAGGTAGCTTCTCAATGAAAGCAGCAACTTGAAAGGCCTCATTTATGACCATACCTTCAACAACAAATTCAGGATTAATAATAAGATAAATCTTATTAATAAAATTATTGATTTGGGTCATACCTTCAGCAAGGAGGTCATGTACAATGACTTGTAATTCTTGGACTTGAGTTATGACCGACCTAGTGTCAATCATCTTGAAATCCAGGAACCTTGCAGCCACGAACTTCTTAAGTCCGGCATCCTCAGTCTTGTACTTCTTCTCAAGCGCATTCCATAACGCTTTTGAAGTTTCCATGACACTATAGACATTGTACAAGCCATCTTCCAAACAACTCAAAATGTAATTTTTGCACAGGAAATCAGAATGTTTCCATGCTTCAGTTACAACAAGTCGTTCATCATCCGGAGTATTTTCAGCCATGACCGGAGGATCCTCCTTGATAAAACGTTGCAAGTTCAACGTAGTAAGATAAAAGAGCATCTTCATTTGCCAGCATTTGAAGTCAATACCGAAAAACTTTCCGGGGTTTTTCTGCCGGTGCCATAGCATGAGTAAGAGTAGAACGGTTTGACAAGGTAGCAACACTCGTAACAGTAGCACCCGTTCCCGCAACACTTCCATTAGTTTGGTTTTCATTCATCATATTTCTGTAAAGTTGAAAACAATACAGAACTTTGTTAAATCAGTGAAGTTTTGATATTTTTAAACTGAATACCAAACCAAACATACAACACGTAACAATGGTGAAGTTTTTATATACTTCAAACCCGTACGTTTATTATTCCGGCAAAGTTTTTATGTACTTTAAACCGGACAGAAACAATTACTGGAGTAGAAAACAACAAGGCTTTAGTCTCCAACAAAGTATATAGAAACCAATTTAATACATATAATAATAATCTTATCGATCGATCATTTTCCAAATCCGAATCCGAAGCCGAAGCCGAAGCCGAGCCGAGCGAGCGACGACGACGGCGCGAGGGTTCATTCTCTTCAACTCCTTTTAAGAGCTTTAAGACGTGATTTTATATATAAGCACACAAATGTGGTTGTCCCTCACCAATGAGGGACAAAGTGTAAGACAAAAGTTCACTTCTTCAAATTTTTATTTTCCCTCCATTTTATTTTCCTCCATTTTCAATTCACACTTCGTCTACTTTAAAGCCCAATGGCTTAAAGTCCAACAATTGCTTTCAAGTTGCAAGTATTGGTGGCCTCCTTCTGTCTCTTTAAATTGGGACTACTTAGGACCAAAAGATACGTTAAAGGATGAAAACAAAAATTCCGAAAGAAAAAATGGAAAAGGGAAAAGGTGTTACAAATCAGATGTTTAAGGCCGGAAAAGGGAAGAGGCCTCTTTGCTTGTATCATTTTCCTTTTTGTAATCTACTAAAAACTAATTCGTATCAGTCAAGTTGCTGCAAACTAGTTTTCCTTATAAACTTTTTAAAAATAAGAAATGCTCTTTAATTTTTTGCGAGCAAACTCAGATATGGATATAGATAGATTTTAGAAAATTAATTTGTCTCATATTTTGCATTTCGCATCACATTTGAAAGGAATGGACGTAACAAGTTTTAGTAGAAAACATAAAGGAAAGAAAGAGCATTAAATTTAATCTGTCAAAAAAGTATGTTGATTTAACATGATACAGAGCTTTACTTAAATCATATTCATGTTACTAATTTAAAAGGCCTTAATTTTCGAGTCAATTAGTTTTGTAATTATAAAAAAGTTATTCTATGAGGGCTAAAAATAACTACCTAAAAACTTAGTAGCAGTTTTATCCAGAGAAAGAAGGAAGTAGTAGGGGGAGAAATATTCAACGGAAAAATAAAGAATCCTTGGGAGAGTACTTGCCTCTCGAATGTCTAGAAATTTCATGTCTCGCAATCTTAGTAATATGTATTTTGGTTATGTGTCACTAGTATTGATTTCAGTTATCTTCTATTCAGTCTAGAATGTTATATGCTATAATTTAGGAGTTATCAGTATTGGAGTGGTTATTCTCAGACTTTGTTGAAGTAGATTCTGTATTTTTCAGTGTAATACATTAGTATTTCTTCCTGTTATTTTTTATTCGTGCAGTAAACTCTATCAATTTGGTATCAGAGCGACGACGTTTGGGGTATGCTAAGGAGTAAAATGGAGGTACGAGTTGAGCAAGTGGAAACTATTTTGACTGGGGTAAGAGAAGATGTAGGTTGGTTCCAAGAGATGAGAGTGTCTCTCGCGATAATTGAAGCACAAGGGAGAACTATGATTGCAGAAGCATCTCCTTCTCAAACCAGAACTTTGGGAAGCCAAGAAGAGGGAAGTAATGTTAACTTGGATGGAGAAAAAGATGGGAAGAAATTTCAAAAACTACAACGACCCGTTCTCGAAGGAGAGGGCCCTATGGAATGGATTTTTAGAGTGAAACGATACTTTGCAATGAATGAAGTTTCTGAAACAGAAAGATTGCAGGCAGACGGTGTTTGTTTAGAAGGAAAATCTTTAAATTGGTATTAGTGATTAGAGTCGAGACAACCAATTCCAACCTAGGAAGACTTCAAAAGAGAGTTGCTTAACCGATTTTATCATCCGCAAAAGAGCAACCAGTATGTTGTCTTAATGGGGCTAAAGAAGAATACCACTGTTTAGCATTTCGTGAAGAATTTGAGAAGGTGACAGGTTCTATGAGTGTCACGACCCAGATTTTTCACCCTCGGGAGTCGTGATGGCGCCTACTTATAAAAGCTACGCAAACTAAATATTATAAAATTATTATCCCTCTTATTAAACATTTTCAACAATTTAAAATAATAAGTGATTAAACAGCAGAATCAATTAAATAATCGAAAATGCGAAAGTCGAAACTCAATAATTCAACCAAACACTGCTACATAATCCGAAGTACAATACTACCCAGAATTTGGTGTCACAAGTCACAGACTATCTAAGAATGCTACAAATAAGGTCTGAATGGAAATACATAGATCTGTCTCTAAATAAGTAAAAATAGATAGAGAAATGATAAGAGGAGATGCCAAGGCCCGCAAACGTCTGAAAGACTACCTCGGGTCGCCTAAATGGCTGAAGACAGCACCCTCACTGCGGTCCAAATGCTTCAGTATTTGTATCTGCACATAGTGCAGAGTGTAGTATCAGTACAACCGATCCCATGTGCTCATAAGTGTCTAGCATAACATCGACTAAGTAGTGACGAGGCTAGGATTAGACTACCAAATAAATATGTGCAGTTAAATCATATACATCAAAAATAAAAGCAAATAATTGCAACTAAAGTTGGGCGGGGGAAATATGCTGCGAGGAGTAACAAGTAACAACAGAATAACAGTAGAAAAATGTAAAGAACATCATAAATCAAATACCAACAAAAGATAAGGAAATAAGAAACAAGTACTCATGTAATACCATTGCAAGCATGCAACCCGGTCCCATTTCACATATACCGTTGCAGGCGTGCAACCCACTCTCATTTTATATAGTACCGTTGCAGGCATGTAACCTACTTTCATTTCATATGGTACCGTTGCAGGCGTGCAAGCCGCTCCCATTTCATATAGTATCGTTGCAGGAATGCAACCCTCTCCCTTTTCATTTATTAACACCAATCATAAAAGAATACCGGCAAGAGAACAATAATATAACAACAACATCTCGGCATGGGAACAATAATATAACAACAATATCCTGACAAGAAAACAATAATATGACAATAACATCCCGACAAGGGAACAATAATATTACAACAACATCCTGGCAAGGGAACAATAATATGATAACAACATTCCAGCAAGGAAACGATAATGATAATCCTCATATAAAGCACAAATAAATTACAATGGAGTTACAACAATTACAATACAAGACTCACGGGCATGCTTGACACCAACATATAGATACTCGTCACCATGCCTATACGTCGTACTCTACAATTAACACATAGAAAATAAGACACAAATCCTAATCCCTCAATCTAAGGTTAGACCAAGCACTTACCTCAAACTTTCACGGCCAACTCAAGCCTCGAACACCGCTTTTCCTTTAGAATTCGCCTCCAATACACTCGAATCTAACCATAATTAACTTAATATCATTAATTAATGCTAAAGGAACTATATTTACTAAAAAATATAATTTTTCCTAAATTTTCTCAAAAAAAATTTAAACCCGACCCCGGGCCCGCTTGGTCCAAACTCGGAGTTCGGACCAATTTATGTTTACACATTCTCCCACGAGCCCAAATATGTAATATATTTCGAAACCCGGCCCCTAAACAAACTCTAAATCCCAATTATTCAAAAAGCTCTAGCTCTATCCAAATTCCTAATTTTTACCATGAAAACCCTTAATTTTTATTTAAAAGTGATGAAAAACATTGGGTAATTTAAAGAGCAAAGTTTAGAATTGATTCCAACACTTTGGGGATGAACTTTGGAGGAGAAAATCATCCTAAGGGTTGTGGTCTTCGAAAAAATGGTGAAAGAAATAGTTATGTCCGTGTTTTAAAATGTTGGAATACAACTGGGCAGTCCTTCTCTGTGTTCGCATGGGTCTGTCCACGTTCGCATAGGATCAGGCCTAGTCGGCCTTCACGATCGCATAGAGAGGGATGCATTCGCATAGGGTATTTGGGCTCCCCTCCCCAGGCCCAGTTTAACCCAGTGCGTTTGCGGGGGAATCTATGTGTTCGCATAGAACAACTGGTGACCCCTAGAACTTTACACTATGCGATCGCGAAAGGCTCTATGCGATCATATAGCACTAATCCTATGCACACCAGCAATAGCAAAAACAGTAGAGAATTTCAAGTGTAAAACAACTCGTGGCATATTCGAAACTCACCCGAGCCCTCGGGGCTCTAAACCAAACATGTATGCAAGTCTAAAAATATCATATGGACTTGCTCGTGCGATCAAATCGCTACGTTAACATCTTAAACAACGGATTTAGCATTAAAACAAGAAAAATTCCAAAACATCCAAAGTATCAAATTTCACAACTACGGGTTCGAATCACGTCAAACGACTTTCGTTTCTTACCAAATTTTACAGACCAATCATAATTATCATATTGAACTTGTACGGGCTCCGAAACTAAAATACGGACCCGATACTAATGATTTCAAACATTATTTCTTTTCTTTAATTCATAAAAAATTCAGCAAAACAATTTCTTTCAAAAATTAATTTATAAGGCTTGGGACCTCGAAATTCATTTTCGGGCATACGCCTGAGTCCCATGGTTTACTGTGGACCTCCCGGGATCGTCGGAACACATATTCGGATCCGTTTACCCAAAATGTTGATCGAAGTCAACTTAAATTAAATTTTAAAGACCAAATTAACATTTCCATTACATTTCCACATAAAAATGTTTCGGATATACGCCCGGACCGCGCACACAAATTGTGGTGAGAAAAAAAAAGGCTTTTAAGGCCTCGGAACATCGCATTTACTCATAAATCAAGTAATGACCTTTTGAGTCATCACATCCTCCACCTCTAAAACAACTGTTCGTTCTCAAATGGACATAAGAAGGAAGTACCTCAGTCCGGGAAAAGATTAGGATAACGGCCCCGCATATCAGACTCGGACTCCCAAGTCGATGCCTCAGCAGGCTGACCTTTCCATTGAGCACGAACAGAAGGGAAACTCTTTGATCTCAACTGACAAACCTACCGGTATAGAATAGCTACCGGCTCCTCCTTATATGACAAGTCCTTGTCCAACTGGATAGTACTGAAATCTAACACATGGGATGGATCGTCGTGATACCTCCAAAGTATGGACACATAAAACACTGGGTGCAGGGCTATAAACTCAGCGGCAACGTAAATCTGTAAGCCACCTCTCCCACTCGATCAAGAATCTTGAACGGGCCAATGAACCTAGGGGTATGATTGCCCTTCTTTCCAAATCTCATCATGCCCTTCATAGGTGACACCTGAAGCAACACTCGCACGCCAACCATGAATGCCACATCACGAACCTTACGGTCGGCGTAACTCTTTTGCCTGGACTGAGCTGTACGAAGCCTATCCTTAATGATCCTGACCTTGTCAAAGGTAACCTGTACTAGATCTGTACACAACAATTGAGCCTCTCCCGGCCCAAACCATCCAACTGGCGACCGACACCGCCTACCATATAAAGCCTCATAAGGAGCCATCTGAATGCTTGACTAGTAACTGTTGTCGTGGGAAAACTCCGCTAAAGGCAAAAACTAATCCCACGAGCCTCCAAAGTCAATGACACAAGCTCAAAGAATATCCTCCAAAATCTGAATAGTCCACTCGGACTGCCCGTCTATCTGAGGATGAAACGCTATGCTCAACTCAACCCGCGTGCTTAACACACGCTAAACTGCTCTCCAGAAATGTGAGGTAAACTGCATATCTTGGTCTGAAATGATAGACACAGGCATACCGTGAAGATAAAAATCTACTAGATATAGATCTCAGCTAACCTCTTAGAAGAATATGAGACTGCCACAGAAATGAAATGTGCTGACTTGGTCAGCTTATCAATAATAACCCACATTGCATCGAACTTCTTTTGAGTCTGTGGGAGTCCAACAACGAAGTCCATAGAGATACTTTCCCACTTCCACTCAGGAATCTCGATCTTCTGGAACAACCTACCAGGCCTCTGATGCTCGTACTTAACCTACTGACAATTCAAATATCGGGCCACATATGCAACAATGTCCTTCTTCATTCTCCTCCACCAATAATGTTACCGCAAATCCTGATACATCTTAATGGTGCACGGGTGAATAGAGTACCAGGAACTATAGGCCTCCTCTAAAATCAACTTTCGGAGCCCATCCACATTAGGCACACAAACTCGACCCTGTAGCTTCAAAACTCCATAATCTCCTAATGTAACCTGCTTGGCACCATCGTGCTGCACCGTGTCCCTAAGGACACACGAAAATCATACTACCGATCTCAGATACGCTCCAATAAAGAAGAACGAGCGACTGTGCAAGCTAATACACAACTGGGCTCCGAAAAATCCAACCTCACAAATTGATTGGCCAAAGCCTGATCATTCAAAGCAAGCGATCTCTCATCGACCTGAATATACGCAAGACTGCCTATATTGTCTGACTTCCTACTCAAAGCATCGCCCACCACATTGGCCTTCCCCAGATGATATAAGATGGTGATATCATAGTCTTTCAATAGCTCCAACCACCTTCTCTACCTCAAATTTAGCTCATTCTACTTGAATAAATAATGTAGACTCGTGTGATCTATGAACACCTCACATGACACGTCATATAATAGAGCCTCCAAATCTTCAGCGCGTGAACAATGGCTGGTAGATCCATATCATGAATTGGATAATTATTCTCATGGATCTTTAACTGCCGAGAAGCATATGCAGTAACCTTTCCATTTTGCATCAACACCACACCAAGTCCAATACGAGATGCGTCACAATACACTATATATGGCCCTGAATCTGTAAGGAATACCAACACCGGCACCATAGTCAAAACAGTCTTGAGCTTTTGAAAGCTCGCCTCACACTCATCCGACCACCTGAACTAGGAAACTTTCTGGGTCAACCTGGCCATCGGGGCTGTAATAGATGAAAATCCCTTCACAAACTGACGATAATAGCCTTCCAAACCCAGAAAACTCTGGATCTCTGCAGCTGATGTGGGTCTAGGCCAGTCCTTAACTGCCTCTATCTTCTTTAGATCTACCTGAATACCCTATGCTGAAACAACATCACCCAAGAAAGCAACTGCCCTAAACAAAACTCGCACTTCGAAAACTTAGCATACAACTGACTATCTCTCAAAGTGTAAATGACAAATCTCAGATGCTTCTCATGCTCCTCCCAGCTGCGGGAATAAATCAAAATGTCATCAATGAAGACTATCACGAATGAATCCAAGTAAGGCCTGAACACTCGGTTCATAAAATCCATAAAAGTTGCTGGAGCATTTTCCAACCCAAATGACATCGCCAAGAACTCATAATGCATGTACCGAGTGCGGAAAGCTATCTTAGGGATATCGGATGCTCTAATCCTCAACTGATGGTAGCTAGATCTCAAGTCAATCTTCAAAATACCTTGGCACCCTAAAGCTGATCAAACAAATCATCAATCCTCGGTAATGGATACTTAATCTTGATTTAACCTTGTTCAACTGCTGGTAATCTATACACATCCTCATTGGTCCATCCTTCTTCTTAACAAACAACACCGGCGCACCCCATGGCAAGATACTAGGTCTAATGAAGCCTTTTTTAATAAAGTCTTGCAACTTCTCCTTTAACTCTTTCAACTCAAACGGGGCCATGCGATATGGCGAGATAGAAATGGACTGAGTGCCCAGAGCCAAATCAATACAGAAGTCAATATCCCTATCGGGTGGCATACCCGGTAGGTATAAAGTAAATACCTCAAGAAACTCACAAACAATAGGCACTGAATCAATAGAAGGAACCTCGGCACTAGAATCACGAACATATGCCAAATAGACCAAACACCCCTTCTTGACTATGCGTCGAGCCTTCACATATGAGATAACACTACAGGTAGAATGACTATGAGTACCTCTCCATTCTAGATGAGAAAACCCCGGCAAAGCTAATGTCACAGTCTTGGCATGACAGTCCAAGATCGCGTGGTAAGGTGATAACCAGTCCATCCCCAATATGATATCAAATTCGACAATGTACAAAAGTAATAAATCTACACGAGTTTCAAGACCCCCAATAACAACTATACACGAGCGATGGATGCGATTTACCATAATAGAATCACCCACTGATGTAGACACATATATAAGAGCACTCAAGGAATCACTAGGCATGACCAGATACGGTGGAAAATAAGATGACACATAGGAGTACGTAGACCCTGGATCAAATAGAACTGAATCATCTCTTCTACAAACCAGAACAGTACCTGTGATAACTGCATTGAAAGCCTCAGCTTCAGGCCTAGCTAGAAAAGCATAACATCGGGGCTGGGCCCCACCACTCTGAACTACATCTCTGTGATGGCCTACTGATGGCTAGCCTCCACCTCTAGCAGCCTGACCTCCACCTGTAATACCTATACCTCCACCTCTAGCACCTCTACACCCACCTCTATCTGGCTGAGCGAGCGGTGGAACACTCGGTGCCTGAACCATGGCACGAGAACCCTGGTGCTGAGAACTGCTCGGTGCCCAAGGGTAATATCTAGCAATGTGCCTCATATTACCACAAGTAAAACAAGCCCTCGACTGCTGGGGCTAACGACCCTAAAAACTCTTAAGCGGAGGTGCACTGATAGAAGCTAGCGATGCACTATAGGACTGCTTATCAGAATACTGCATGTGAGAACCACGGCCACCTGGGGCACCATAAGAAACCTGAAGTGCTGACTGAAAAGGCCTAGGAGGATGTCCTCTACCATACGAATCCCTACCTCTAGACAAGGCAAACTGAATCTGCCTGAATGATAAGGCCTCTTGTCAGACCCCTGACCACCCCCCTGCGACAGAACCATCTCAACTCTCCTGTCTACATTGGCCACCTCCTCAAAAGAAATCTCACTCCCTGTCTTCTTAGACATCTGAAGTCGAATAGGCTGAATGAGTCCCTCAATGAAACTCCTCACTCTCTCTCTCTTAATGGGAGGTATAAGAAGATCATAATAGGCCAAATCAATAAACCTGATCTTGTACTAATTAATAGTGATAGAACCTTGCTGGAGACGCTCAAACTACCTTAGATAGATCTCTCTGTGAGTGAAAGGAAGAAACTTCTCCAGAAATAGCTGAGAAAATGGGTCCCAAGTCAAAGCTAGTAAGCTAACTGGTCTAGCCAAACAATAATCCCTCCACCAAGTCTTGGCATATCCAAATAAGCGAAAAGTAGCAAAGTCGATCCCATTGGTCTCCAATATCCCCATGTTCCTAAGAACCTCATGGCAGGTGTCTAAATAATCCCGGGGATCCTCAGAAAATAAATCGCTAAAAGTGATAGTGAAGATATTGGTAAACATGTCCAATCTCCATAAGGTATCAGCAGACATGTCTGCTCCATCACCAGTCTGAGCTACCAACCCGGCTGAACTGCTCCAACTGTCTGAGCTGCTGGAGTTTGAAACTGGGGAGCTATTTGCTTCGAAGTGCGAGTAGCAGGAGTTTGGGCTCCTCCTCAATCCTGATAGACGGTTGGTGCTACATGAAGCAAGCCTGCCTGGGTTACACTCTCCATAAGGCCCACTAGACGGACCAGAGCATCCTGGAGTACTGGGGTAGCAATGAACCCCTCTGGGACCTGAGCTGGGCCCACCAGAACTGCCTGGGCGGGAACCTCATCATCAAACTCAACCTAAGGCTCCGCCGTTGGTGCTTCTGCTCTGGGCTGAGCTCTGCCCCTAACTCGGCCTCTAGCACGTCCTCGGCCTCACCATTTACCCCTCGTAAGAGTTGTTGATAGGGGCTCGGGATGCTGATTAGTGGATGAGGAAGCGCGTGTTCTCGCCATTTGCGAAAGAACAAAATAGAAATTTAATTAGCCTTGAGAAACCAAATCGCATGATAGAAAAGAATAGATGTGAAAATTTTCCTAACTCTATAGCCTCTGGGATAAATAAAGACGTCTCTGTACCGATCCCTCAGACTCTACTAAGCTTTTCCATGAATTGTGAGACCTATGTAACCTAGAGCTCTAATATCAACTTGTCACAATCGAGATTTCCAACACTTGGGAGTCGTGATGGCGCCTACTCGTGGAAGCTAGGCAAGCCGAATATTATAAAATCATTACCCCTCTTATTAAACATGTTCAACAATTTAAATAATAAGTGATTAAATAGCAGAATCAATTAAATAATTGGAAATGTGGAAGTCTAAGCTTAATATTTCAACCAAACACTGCTACATAATTCGAAGTACAATACTACCTAGAATTTAGTGTCACAAATCACGGACTATCTAAGAATGCTGCAAATAAGGTCTGAATGGAAATACATAGATCTGTCTCTGAATAAGTAAAACAAGATAGAGAAATGATAGAAGGAGATGCGAATGCCCCCGGACGTCTGCAGGACTACTCGGGTCTCCTGAATGGACTGAAAACAGCACCCTCAAACGCTCCGGTATCTGTATCTGCACACAGTGTAGAGTGTAGTATCAGCACAACCAACCTCATATATTGTTAAGCATCTAGCCTAACCTCGACGAAGTAGTGACAAGGCTCGGACCTAATTACCAAATAAACCTATGCAGTTAAATCATATACAACAGAAATAAAAGCAAATAATTGCAACTAAAGTTGGGCGGGAGAAACATGTTGCGGGGAGTAACAGGTAACACCAGAATAATAGTAGAAAAATATAAAGAACACCATAAATCAAATACCAGCAAAAGATAAGAAAATAGGAAATAAGTACACATGTAATATCATTGCAGGCGTGCAACCCGATCCTATTTTATATAATACCATTGCAGGCATGCAACCCACTCCTATTTCTTATAGTACCTTTGCGGGTGTGCAACCCGCTCCCATTTCATATAGTACCATTGCAGGCGTGCAACCAACTCCCATTTCATATAGTACTGTTGCAGGCGTGCAACCCGCTCCCTTTTTATTTATTAACACCAATCATAAAAGAATACCGGCAAGAGAACAATAATATAACAATAACATCCCGGCATGGGTACAATAATATAACAACAGCATCTCGGCAAGGAAATAATAATATGACAATAATATCCCGACAAGGGAATAATAATATGACAACAACATCCCGGCAAGGGAACAATAATATGACAACAACATCCCGGCAAGGGAACAATAATATGACAACAACATCCTGGCAAGGGAACAATAATGATAATCCTCATATGAAGAACAAATAAACCACAACGGAGTTACAACATTTACAGTACAAGACTCACGGGCATGCTTGACACCAACGTATAGATACTAGTCATCATGCCTATACGTCGCACTCCACAATTAATGCATAGAAAATAAGACACAACTACTATTACCTCAAGATAAGGTTAGACCAAATACTTACATCAAACTTCCACGGCCAACTCAAGCCTCAAACACCGCTTTTCCTTTATAATTCGCCTCCAATAAACTCGAATCTAACCATAATTAACTTAATATCATTAACTAATTCTAAAAGAACTATATTTACTAATAATTATAATTTTTCATAAATTTTCTCAAAAAAAGTTAAAACCTGACCTTGCTTGGTCCAAACTTGGGGTTCGAACCAAATTATGTTTACCCATTCCCCCACGAGCCCAAATATGCAATTTGTTTTAAAATCTGACCCCAAAACGAGGTTTGAATCCTAATTTTTCAAAAAGCCCTAACTCTACCCAAATTCCTAATTTTTACCATGAAAACCCTTGATTTTTTATTTAAAAGTGATGAACAACATTGGGTAATTGAAAGAGCAAAGTTTAGAATTGATTACCAACACTTTGGGGATGAACTTTGGAGGAGAAAATCGTCCCAAGGGCTGTGGTCTTCAAAAAATGGTGAAAGAAATAGTTCTGTCCATGTTTTAAAATGCTGGAATACAGCTGGTCAGACCTTCTATGCGTTCGCATGGGTCTGTCCGCATTCCCATAGGGTCAAGCCTAGTCTGCCTTCGCGATCGCGTAGAGGGGGATGCATTGCATAGGGTATTTGGGATCCCCTCCCCAGGCCCAGTTTAACCCAGTGCGTTCGCGAGGGAATCTATGCGTTCGCATAGAACAACTGGTGACCCCCAGAACTTTACACTATGCGATCGTGAAAGGTTCTATGCGATCACATAGCACTAATCCTAAGCACACCAGCAGAGCAAAAACAGTAGAGAATTTCAAGTGTAAAACATCTTGTGGCCTATCCGAAACTCAACCGAGCCCTCAAGGCTCTAAACCTGAAATGCACGCAAGTCTAAAAAATCATACGTACTTGCTCATGCGATCAAATTACTGTCGACACCCCCTTTTTCCTCGTGGAATCGGGTCTATGACCTTTGGGAAGACAACTCTATTCCCGTTTGGGAGTTGGGTTTTGGATTTTGGAGAGTCGCCATCTAATGATTATAGTGCATTAGGACACTTTAAGAAGAATAAAAGATGAAAACCAGAGTTAGGTAAGGGCTTGAAATTATCCCGAGGGGAAGGTGTTAGGCACCCCTCAAAATCCACTAGTGTGGTTCCCGACCATGCTACAATTGTGACTTTAAATGAAAGCAAATAAGTAAACAAGCAAGCATTGCAAATACGGGAAAAACTGTTACAAATATATAAAAAAATTTAAAGATGCTAAAATTTAGAAGATAACAATTTTGCAATTTAAGAAGAGATACGCAATGAGGGGAGAGATCAAATAATGATGCAAATAACTTAGGGAAATAAACAGAAACGGAAGTTTGAAAAAGATTTTGGGAAACTTTTGAAAAATCTGAAAATAACAAACTAATGAAGAGGGAGGGGGTCCTAGGTTTATACATTACATGGATCATTCGCACAAGACCGGTACCTGATTGTACGCATAATGTTATCGTGTAATCATCATCTCCATGTCTACCCGTCCCACCCCGTTAAGGTATTAAAGCGTGGAACGGTATCGTTCACTTACCACATGCTACTACCCATCCCAATCCTATCAGTCCCCGGTGTAAAATGACTTCTAATCCTAAAAGGGAAAGAAAAGGGATGGAGGCCTTTATGGAGCTTAAAGGATAAAATTCTACTCGACATTCAAAACAAGTAGCAAGCAAGAGGGGTGAACAAACAATCATACAAGGCTCAAATTAACCCCAGAAATCAAACAATCATTTAGTTTAGCATGCCTTAACAAATACTGGTTTGGTCTTAGATTAAATTTAAGCAGCGAACGGACTGGTTCAACACATGTATTTTAGGCAGAAAGTCTGCATTAGGCAACTTGGATACAGTCATCAGGTATTAAGGTATTCAATGCGAGTTATTTAGAAAAGTACTGATTTCAGAAGATAGGCTAATGCAGAAGAGTTTTTGAAAGAAAGAACAGACTCCAGACTTAGTTTAGAAATAAGTTTCAAAGAAAATCAGCGGACTGTCCGGTTATAAAACATAGAAATAATTGTAAAGAATTT
>MU729015.1:55668-68577 GCA_026770625.1 Nicotiana glauca
GTTAGTTACACAATATGAGCGTTAAATCCTATATACATGCTTTCTATGTGATTTGCAGTATAGTTAAACATTAAATCCTATAGGCAGGATTTCTAGGTGACTTGCAACATAATTAAACGTTAAACCTTATAGGCATGATATCTATGTGATTGAATCAGAGATGTCAAACAGACCTATAGGCAGGATTTCTAGAAAAAGAGAGAGTCCTAAAGCATGATATCTACCCTTATTGATGCAAGAAAATAAAGACCTCTCCCACACCCTTTCACTATAATCCCCTAGTTTTATACAAAATTATTACAACCCAATGAATCAAACTAGAAATTAAGAGATACATCAAAAGCTAACAGCTAGATCCGAGCAGCCTAATTCAATCCTAATGTCCAATAACATGTATTTAACCAACTTCGGGATCCAAATTTCCAAAGCCTTCTCATTATCCAGGGTATTTCAAAGTTCCAAGGAATCTCAGGGATCCCCGACATTGCTTAAACCCAAGATACCATTAGAATTAGGAATAATGTAGTATGGAAAAGCCAGCTCTCAGGCATCCAAGTTCAGAGGGAGCTCAGGGGTCCCAAAGCATGGCTTGCAAGAGAGGGGCAGAACTTATAGCTAGGAATAAGTTCAAGGGGAAAGGGAATTAGGGGGCCACGACAAGTGGTGGTCATACCTAGCCATAAAGTAGGCTGACGCACCCCTGACCACTTGTTTAGGTTAAACAAGTTAGGAGTAGACCTTTGAAGGTCAGACCTAAGTCTGGATAGTGATTAAGACACTATCAGACTCAAGTCTAAGGCTCAAACACATAAAGGGGAAAGGGAGTGGGAATTGATTGAGTTAGAGGTTCAAAGAACTCAGTTCAGAGTCATAGACAACAATGTTAAGGTGTTGATATGGCTTGAACCACAACTCACACACAAAGGGGAAAGGGAAAGGGAGTTCACATAAAAGAAGTAGTAATAAAGTTGCAGCAACAGAATGAAGGAAAGCATAACAGAACTAGGATGTAAACACATAATGTAGGAGCATTATTTAAACTAAAAGGAACATACTTGTTGCAAAGTAAGAATAAGCAGAATAACAAAGCAAGCAGACAGTAGGAAATCAACAGGAACAAACTCAGGTTTCAGCAGAACACTTGGAAGTTCGAACAGAACTCAAAGATATTTCAAAAAATAAAGAGGAGAAGAAAAGAGAAGAAGAGAGTAGGAGGCAGAATGCTTAATGTGTGTAAGAGTGCAACTCGAGAGTCTTAGTCTGGAAAGTGTAGGTGTTAAAAGGTGTAGAAGGGTAGCCTCCTTTTATAGTGCAGAAAACAAGTAAGAAAAAGGTAAGAAATAACCTTGAAATCAATCTCATACAATCTCCCTTCAGTCAAGGGATTTAATTTTCAAACGGACAGAATAATTAAGGAAAGGGTTTGGGTTCGAAATCTTTTCCAAAGCAGTATAATGAGGGTAAATACATAGAAACTTATTTAAGTAATGAGTCTAGTAGTACACGATTTGGAAAAAAAAATAAGGAAAGGAAATCAATCAACAGCCAGTAAAATCAGGATTTGAGTCTGAATCCAACCAGGAAAGGTGAAGTGAGGTTTAATTTAAAGAAAATCAATAACACTCAATAAAACCTTATAAAAAGGGATTCAGAACCAATCACAAGTTGGCAAAAGGCCTTTAGAAAGAAGAGTTTATCATATATAAAGCATACATACATGTGAAACAAGAGAGAGACTAGCATAGAAAAATTCAGAGTCATAACAAATAAGGTTTAGTTCATAGACTCAGAATGAGTCTGAGAGAGTCAAGGGTTCTGAATAGAACCCTAGTCCAAACACAAAGTCAAGCCTTCCAAAAAAAAACCCCCCAAATACTAGGTTTGTTGACTCGAACTAGATACATAGACGAGAAGACAACAACTAGAACAGGCTCAGTAGTCTCTTTCCAAAGACTTATGAGGAAACAAACAAATAGCATAGCAGGTTCAAGGCAAATGGAATGTAGAAACTAATTTGAAACACAGGGAACACGTTTAAGCAAAGCTTGTAACTCAAACAAGTTCAGGAGAGAAGAGGCGATGTAAGCTTAGGGAAACAGTAGATGAAACATGCTTAGAGTTCAAAGAAAGGTCTAGTAAAAGCTCAGTTAAAAAATACAGTAAAGGGACATATAAGATAGGCATGTAAAAGCATGCTATAGAAACCATTAGAAGAAAGAACAGGGCACAAAAATAGAAGAACATACATAACACGGCAAACATAAGAACACAAAAGAAAAAGAACATGCGAGTTGGAAGAGGGAACATAAGAACATGGCACAGACAGATTCACACAAAGAAGAGAAGAAATAGAAATCATTTTAAGACTTTTCAGAAACCCTAAATTGGAAATAAACTAATTTTGAAAGGAAAATTAGGGAAAAATCTTAAAACGTCGAATATAGCACGGATATAGTATAGATCTAAGAAAACATCCAGAGAAAAACCTCGAATAGCTTTAGAGTTTCAGAGAAACTCAAGAAATGAGAAGGCTTGGAAGAAAGTCTGGTCTCGAGTCGGAGATGGCTAGAGATTGGCTCCTAAAGCTTGAACACGCCGGAGCAAGGCCGGAGAGGCCATAGAACCACGAATTTGTAGAGGATCTGAACGGTCGCCGTCGAGGTCAGACCTCGAAATCTCGAACACCCATGGTTTAAGGGTGAAGGAAGGTGAGTACAGGCCATCCATGGCCTGGGAAGCCATGGATTCCGGTGAGATTATGGTCGGAGAAAGGTGAGAGGGGCTAGGGTTTCAAGACCCTTCGAGAGAGTTTGAGAGGAGAGGGGTTTCAGAGGCGGCTGCTGAAGAGAAATGAGGATTAGGGTTGGGTTAGGCGAAATTAAAAAGGAAAGGGTTGATCGTGGCCGTTGATCAAAAGGATCAACGGTCGGGATTTAAAGAAATCCGGGCGAGTTAAATAGTTGAATCGGGCGGTCGAGTTTGGAATTGGGGCCGGTCCAATTGGGTTTGAAATTAGGTTGATTTTAGGCTAAAATTGAAATGGAATTGGGGTTATAATTGAAATGAAATGAGGCCAAAACTTAAATAGCTAGTTTTTCCTTTTATTTTTATAAAATGATAGAAATGATTTTGAAATTAAATTAAAGGTACTGAATCAGTTAATGACATATAAATATTAATTTAAAAATACCAAAACCAAATTTATAATTATAAAATACTATAAAAGCTTAAAGAGGCTAGTATTGCAATGGTAAGCAATTTAGTTTTAAAAAATACCAAACGAGTTTGTAAAAATATGCAAAAATCATGTTAGCTATACTTTAATGTAAATATGAGAATAAAAAAAAATTACCTACCAAAATAATAGTTTTGGGAATAATTATCAGATTTTATGTTATAAAAATAGGCAATAAGTTGGTTTAAAAATCATTAAAATGCCAAAACCCTTTGGTGTACTTATATATGCTATTTTGAAAGTATTTTGGGTATAAAAATACATAAAAAAAATTGGGTATCAATAATTACCAAATTAAGATAGAACTAATCCAAGGCACACCAGCAGAGCAAAAACAGTAGAGAATTTCAAGTGTAAAACATCATGTGGCCTATCGGAAACTCAACCGAGCTCTCGGGGCTCTAAACCAAAAATGCACGCAAGTCTAAAAAATCATACGGACTTGTTCGTGCGATCAAATCGCCAAATTAACATCTTAAACAACAGATTTAGCATTAAAATCAAAGAAAATTTCCAAAACTTCTAAAGTATCAAATTTCACAACTACGGGTCCGAATCACATCAAATGAATTTCGTTTCTTACCAAATTTTACAGACATATCATAATTATCATATTGAACCTATAACAGGCTCCGAAACTAAAATACGGGCCCGATACGCATGATTTCAAGCATTATTTCTTTTCTTTAATTCATAAACATTTTAGCAAAACAATTTCTTTCAAAAATTAATTTCTAAGGCTTGGGACCTCAGAATTTATTTTAGGGCATATATCCGAGTCCCATATTTTACTGTGGATCTTCAGGGATTGTCGAAATATAGATCTGGGTCTGTTTACCTAAATAATTGATCGAAGTCAACTTAAATTAAATTTTAAAGGCCAAATTAACATTTCCATCATATTTTCACATAAAAGCATTCCGGATATACGCCCGGACTGTGCATGCAAATCGAGGTGAGAAAAAAAGAGGCTTCTAAGGCCTCAGAATACTGAATTTACTCATAAATCAAGTGATGACAAAAGGTCATCACAATGAAGGAGAAATCTGATGGATTGTTATCTGGAGTGTTTTTGAATGGTCTTAAAGTGGAAATTCGGGCAGAAGTGATGCTTTTGCAAGCTCAAACATTGAGGGAGATAATGCAGATGGCTCAAAAGGTAAAAAAGGCAGTCTGGTGCACTAAGCTCCCGCTATATGTGAGGTGTAGAAAATGGTCGGATTACAAGGGTGTTTTGTATGGCTCAAAAGGTAGAGGATTGAAATTCTATTTTGGATCAAGTTTAGGTGTTTAATTTTGAACTAAATAGACGCATTTCTAGCAACAAAAATGTGGATTTAGACCCAATTACTCTCGGGTCACAAATGTTCTTGAAGCACGTGATTCAAGAGCCGTAGAAGCAGGACGCAACATTGATTCGCAATTTCATTATTCAACAAAGCCAACTAGCTTCAATATGTCTTCTACAGCAAAATTCGAGGGACGATTTAGAAGATTGTCTGATTCAGAAATTGCCCGAAAAAGAGAGTTAGGTTTATGTTCTGGATGTGACAAAAAACTTGGCTCTAACCATCATTGTAAGACTAAGCAACTTAACCTCTTGATTATTTCAGATCCGCCTAACATAGAGGAAGAGGAAATAGAGAAATTCTTTGAGGTCGCCAGAGAGGCTGCAAATGAAGGAGAACAAAAGTCTACTATGATGGTGTTGAATATGAATTCGGTTATGAGCCTTACAGGAGAAAGAACAATGAAATTTGTGGGATGATGTAATTGTTTTGGTGGACAATGGAGCTACCCATAATTTTATATCTTCCAACCTTGCCCGCCATCTGCAATTACCTATTGAGAAGGCCAAGAAATTTGAAGTAACAATTGGTAATGGTCAACAAATCAGTAGGAATAAAGTATGCAAAGGGGTGAGGTTGGATGTGCAGGGAGTAAAAATTCATCAATAATGTTTTCTATTTGAATTCATTGGAACTCATGTGGTATTGGGGATGGAATAGTTAGCAAGCTTGGGTGAGATGAGGGTAAACTGGAAAATTCATAACATGAAATTTGAAGATGCAGGAAAAATAATGTTTCTTCGGCGGGATCCAGGTATGGTTTGGATAGTTGTGTCATTAAAAGCTATGAACAATTTGCTAAATAAAGGGAACCAAAGATTCTGGATTGAGATAAATCAGGTAGTACATGAAGGTGAAACAACTTTAACATCAAAGGAGATTGAGGTGTTATTATATAATTATCCAGAAGTAAGTGAGCAAGCTACGGGTCTACCACCATGTCATTCTCGGGATCATGATATTACTATTAAGTCCAGAACACAACCACTAAACATTCATCCATACCGATATTCTCATTCTCAAAAACTGAGATCGAGTGTTTGGTCAAAGAGATGATGGCTTCTGGAATTATTAGGGGTAGTACTGGTCCATATTCTAATCTGGTATTACTTGTTAAGAAAAAGGATGCAAGTTGGCATTTTTGCGTGGATTATCCGGCTTATAATGACATCATAGTGCCTGATAATTTTCCAATACCGTGCATTGATAAGCTAGGGGAAGCTACCATATTTACCAAGTTGGATCTCAAGTCGAGATATCATCAAATTCGCATTCAAGCTGGAGATGAAGTGAAAACAGCTTTCCGCATCCCATGAGGAACATTATGAGTTCATGGTCATGCCATTCAGCTTGCATTCCTCGACTTTTCGATCATTGATGAATCATATTTTCAGGGATCTTTTACTAAAATTTATTTTAGTATTTTTTGATGATATTTTGATTTATAGTAAAGACTATGATTCTCATCTTTAACATTTGAAGGTTGTTTTAGATATTATCAAACAGAACTAACTGGTAATCAACAAGAAAGAAGTTCGTGTTTGGGCAGCTTAAACTTGAATACTTGGGCCATATCGTCTCCTCTAAAGTAGTGTAGGTAGATCCCTCCAAGATTGAGAGTATGATATCTTGGCCAGTCCCTGGAGATATCAAGTCTTTGCGGGAATTTATCGGACTCACTATGTACTACCGAAAATTTGTCAAAGATTATGGTAAGATTGCTACCCGTTTAACAGATTATTGAAGAAAAATGTTTTTTTTTGTATGTGTGGAGGGGGGACGAGTTCAACAAGAATTTGAGGCATTGAAGTTTGTTATGACTCAAGTACCCATCTAGGTGATGCCTGATTTTTCTCAACCTTTTGTAATTGAAGATAATACTTCGAGTTTGGTGTTGATGCAGTTTTAATGCAAAAGGTAAACCTATTGCATATATCAGTAGAATTCTTTCTTCTAGAGCAAGATAATGCTCGGTATATGAACGAAGCTAATGGGCATTGTGTTGGCCGTCAAGAGATGGAATCACTACTTGATGGGTCATCATTTAATCATTAAAACTGACCAAAAAAACCCTTAAATGTTTGCTAGAACAACGAGTTATGGATCAGAATCAGTAGAAATGGTTTCCGAACTTATAGGTTATAAGTTTGAGATAGTACGAATCGGATGCTAAAAATAAATTGGCTGGCGCACTGTCCAAACGCGGAATCTGCGTAGTTATATGCCTTTTCGGACTGGAAGTACGAAGACAAGGAGGAATAGGACCAAGAAGTCAAAAGAGATAGTAAAATGACTTCTATCTTGCAAAGGTTAATTACAGGACAACAAATAGACAACAAATACAGGTTGAAAAAATGGATGTCTACAGTTCAAGGAACGTTTAGTTTTACCAAAAGGATCATAAAGAATCCCAGGGTTGTTGAATGAGTTTCATTCTTCTCTAATATGTGGCCATTCGGGGTATCTTTCCACATATAAGAGGTTGTCCGAAAATATTTACTGGGAAGGCATGAAAAGGGATGAGCAAGTCTTCGTTGTCAAGTGTGAAATTTATCAAAAGAACAATAATCTGTTTGGCCAAGCTTCTCCAAGCTGAGAAGCACTTTGTTTTTCAAAAAAAGTGCTTTTTCCAAAGTTGGTGTGTTTGGCGAAGCTTTTAGGAGGAAAAAATGCCTTTGAGTAGAAGCAGAAGTAGTTTTGAAGAAGCAGAAAAAGGTAGCTTCTTCCGAGCAGCACTTTTGACAAAAATAAACTTAGAAGCACTCTTTAAAAGCTTGTCCAAACACTAATTACTGCTTAGAAGTGCTTTTCAGATTAACTAACCAAACACAAACTACTTCTCACCAAAAGTACTTTTGAAAAAAGAACACTTTTGAAAAAAGAACACTTCTCAAAATAAGCTAATTTTTCCAGCTTGGCTAAACAAGCTATAAGTCTCAAACTTTGAGTCCAACCTTATAACATCAACCTTTACCTATACCACAGATGTGTGTGAAATGTAAGTATGGATTTCATTACTGGTCTTCCTAAATCCCATAAGTTTGATACTATAATGGTTGTGGTAGACTTTCTTACTAAGTACGTACACTTTATCTCACTTTCTCATCCTTCTAATGCTAAAGATGTTGCTGCTTTTTTTGCTAAGGAAGTAGTTAAGTTACATGGTTTTCCTAAATCTATTGTGTTTGATCGTGACCATGCATTCATTAGCCAGTTTTGGAGGGAGTTATTTAAAATGGCAGGAACTACATTACGCTATAGCTCCGCATATCATCCAGAGATTTATGGGCAAACAGAAGTGGTGAATAGGAGTTTGGAGTTATATCTTCATTGTATGGCTAGAGAATATCTTAAGCAATGATTCCATTCGCTAGCTTGGGCTAAATATTGGTTTAATACGTCATTTATAAGATCTGCCTGCATTACACCTTTTAAAGCATTATATAGGAGGGATCCACCATAGATTTCTCACATAAATGATGTTGTCGCCAAAACTCACACCACTAATTGGGATTGTGAGGCGGTCGATGCAATTATAAATACCTGTAACAACCTAGGCCCACACTGTGCATATTTTGTCCTCTTTGGGTCCCACCCGCACGGTTTTGTTCTCCCTTAGTCCCACTGGGGAAAAGGCCTATGCACATGTAAGTCCTAGTCTTACTAATATAGCCCAGGACATTCCCTCTCCTTTCCGATGTGGGATTCTTATGAGCTACAGTCCCACTGAACTCACCCCACCAACAAGGAATAACGTCCTCATTGTGGGTACTCACCCATCATACTGATCGAGAGTCGGCTCTGATACCAACTATTCATAACTCAAATTTTCCACCCTCGGGAGTCATGATGGCGCCTACTAGTGAAAGCTAGGCAAGCCAACTAACTGAACTATTTAACCTGTTTTCCATTTTCATTTTATTTAATGACTTAGCATAAACAATTTATAGCAACATAATTTAACATGCAGAAGAAATAAATTTCAAGTCTAACAATACTACTAATACCATCCCATAACAAAACCACCCAAGATTTGGTATCACAACTTCACAGACTATCTAAGAGTACTACAAATAAGGGTCTAAAAGAAATAACAAAATACTGTCTCTAGAACTACATAAGAGAAGCAGAAAAATAGATAGAGGGAGACACCAAGGCCTGCGGATGCCTGCAGGACTACCTCGGGTCGCTTTGTAAGTAGTAAACTGAAACCTCACTGTGATCCGAAATCTGTAGCACTGGGATCTGCACAAAATAGTGCAGAGTATAGTATCAGCACAACCGACCCCATGTACTGGTAGCCTAACCTCGAAGAAGTAGTGACGAGGCTAGGACAATACTACGAAATAAACCTTTGCAGTTATATAACATACAGCGGAATATAAACATAAATAAACAAATTAAGATGGGAGGGGGTACATGTTGCGGGGTATGTCAGTTTCAACAGTAAATCAAGAACAAGGCACAAGGACAACTTAGAATTCACAATGAAACAACAAGGAACTTATATTCCATCCATAAACACTTTGTATCAACAATTTTTGTGGCGCATAACCCAATCCCAACACATAACAACAATGTTGCGGCATGCAACCCGATCCATATCATTTATCCCTGTTGTAACGTGAAACCCAATCCAAATATATCATTGTTATGGCGTACAACCCAACCCAAATATATCATTGTTGCGGCGTGCAACCCGATCCAAATATACAATCAACATCAACCATGACAAGAGTCTCGGCTAGGGATCAATAAGAACTACACTATCCTGGAAAGGGAGCCAATAATAAGAAAGAACACACCCCGATAAGGGAAAATCAGCTATAACCAAACTTGTTCCAAAATCTACTACTTAAACCAACAACATTACTCAACCATGAGTAGTCTCTACGAGAATAATTATAAACCTTGCTCAACACAGAGAGTCAAAAACTTAGGCATTCGTAGTAGTTCTCAATAACACAATAGTTTTAATTTAAGACTCACGATCATGCTTGACACTGACGTATAGATACTCGTCACCACACTTATACGTCATACTCAACACATAACATGTAGCATACAAGATCAAACTCCTATTCCCTCAAGCTAAGGTTAGACTAAACACTTACCTCAATGCCACAAACATAGTTCAAGCCTCAACTATAGCTTTACCTTATCATTCCACTACCAATTTTCTCGTATCTAGTAAAAAGTTAATTAAATACATCAATGAATGCTAAAGAAATAATTTCTAATACATGGAAATAAGTTTTCTAAAGTTTGTCAAAAATCAGCCCTGAAAGGAGAGGGAGAGTCCTGGGCTATATTAGTAAGATTGGGACTTACATGTGCATAGACCTTTTCCTTAGTGGGACTGGGGGAGAACAAAACCATGTGGGTGTGACCCAAAGCGGATAATATATGCACAGTGTGGGCCCAGGTCATTACAGTTGGTATCAAAACTGACTATCGACCAATACGATGGGTGGGTACCTATAACGAGGACGGTGTTCCTTGTTGGTGGGGTGAGTGCAGTGGGACTGTAGCTCATTGGAATCCCACATCAGAAAGGAGGGAGAGGGTCCTAGGCTATATTAATAAGACTGAGACTTACATGTGCATAGGCCTTTTCCCCAGTGGGGCTGGGAAGAATAAAACCGTGCGGGTGGGACCCAAAGAGAGAGAGTGAGGAGGTTCATTGAGGGACTTATCTAGCCCATTAAACTTTAGATGGCTAAGAAGACGGGGAGTGATATTTCTTTCTGCGAGGTGGCCAATGTGGTCAGGAGGGGCGAGATGGTTTTGTCACGGGGAGGTGTTCAGGGGTCTGACAAGAGGCCCAATCATTCAGGCAGATTTAGTGGTATCTCATCTGGAGGAAGGGATTCATACAGTAGAGGCCATCCTCCTATGCCCTTTCAATCAGTGCTTTAGGCTTCTCACGATACTTCAGGTGGCCATGGTTCTCATATACAGTATTCTGATCAGCAACCCTACAGTATATCACCAGCTCATATTAGTGCACCGCCACTCCATAGTTTTTGGGGTGGTCATTCAGGTCGTCAGGGTCAGTCTTAGTTTCCTCATCCACAACACTCAGGTGGATGCTTTGAGTGTGGTGAGTATGGTCATATTCGGAGGTCTTGTCCGAGGTTAGTGGGTACTCAGCCACAATAGTAGGGTTCTCGTGCTATAGTCGAAGCACCAGGTGTTCCACAGCCCACCCAGCCAGCCAGAGATAGGGGTAAAGGTGCTAGAGGTAGAGGTAGAGGTGCTAGAGGTGGAGCTCAGGCCGCTAAAAGTAGAGGCCAGCTAGCAGCAGGCCAGCCCTGAGATGTAGTCTAGGGTGGTGGGGCCCAGCCCTAATTTTATGCTCTTCCAGCTAGGCCGAAGGCTGAGGCTTCCAATGCAGTTATCACAGGTACGGTTTTGGTTTGTATTAGGGGTGCTTCGATTCTATTTGATCCAAGGTCTACCTACTCTTATGTGTCATCTTATTTTGTGTCGTATCTGGTCATGCCCAATGATTCTCTAAGTATTCCTATTTATGTGTCCACCCCCATGGGTGATTCTATTATGGTAGATCGTGTTCATCATTCTTGCGTGGTTGGTGATAGAGGGTCTTGAGACCCAAGTAGACTTATTATTGCTGAACATGGTCAATTTTGATGTCATACTGGGGATGGACTGGTTGTCACCTTACCATTCCATCTTGGATTGTCATGCCAAGACTGTGACCTTAACCCTACTAGGTTTACCTTGTTTAGAGTGGAGAGGGACTCCTGGTCATTCTACCTGTAGTGTTATTTCATATATGAAGGCTCGGCGAATGGTCTAGAAGAGGTATTTGGCCTATTTGGCATACATTCATGATTCTAGTGCCGAGGTTCCTTCCATTGATTCTGTGCATGTAGTTTGTGAGTTTCCTGAGGTATTTCCTTCAGACTTGCCAGGTATGCCACCCGACAGGTGTTGACATGTGATTTTTGACCCTCCCCAAAATTTTACCCATTTTTAGCAGGTAAATATTTAATTTAGGCCAAATATAACTATTTCAACTATTTTTGACTTCTTTAATTTATTTTCATCATAAAAAAAAGAATATAAAAAAAATATACAAAAATGGTTGCATATTACTCTATTTTAATGTATTAGAGAGAATATGTTCCTTTGAACCTATTTTTATTTTAATATAATCTTGAAAAATATAGAAAAAATAATAATAATAATAATAATAATAATAATAATAATAATAGGACCTTATTTTTTTTTTTGTCTTTATATAATTTCGAAAATACAAAAATAGTTTCATTAATATTTTTGTAGTTACTTTAATCTTAAAAATATCCAAAAAATAGTNTACAAAATAAGAAAGAGGCAGCCGTAATATGTTGGGGGGGCTCACATTTGGACTGTGAGTTATCTTCTTCAAGAATCAATAGATACAAAAAAAGGGAGGCAGCCGCAATATAGAATGGGACATTTTGGAAAGGCTACTGTGACTGTTCATCGTCTTCTTCATGGTTGAAGAAGACGAACGACCCAGCAGCTTCATCGATCCCAGTCCCATCCCCGTTCCTGCGTCGGCGTCGTCCAGCAACACCAACATCGACCAGCTCCACCAACAAACACCATAGCAGCCACCACCCCACCCCCGTCGTCACTAGCCATAGCCATTAACGACCTTGAAACGAGTCCTCACCACCTGCGACCCTCACCCTCACGACAAACAGCCCGTCGCTGACCACCAAACGAACAACCAGTAGCAACCTCCAGCCGTCGGAAAAACAGCGAACAACCTTAGCAGACAAACCAGTAGCGTCGTCCCTCCATCCAGCATCTCCAGCCCCAACCCGTCGAACGACCACCATAACAAACCATCCCCATCACCGTCGTCAACCAGCAGACCCAGCAGCTGCTGTTGCTTCACCTCGTCAGCCATTGACGCACCCCACTGCACACACACATATCCTGGCTAAAGAAATCTTTGGCAGTAGTTCGACGAAATTTTAAAACATGACCATATGATTTCGCTTGTCAGTTCTGTCATGGATTCAATAAATGTTAAAGTTTTGCTTGAGTTTTATTGTTGCTGCATGGGTTCGATGGTGACTGTCTCAGGCAGAAGTTTTCCGGTCGAGGTTCGAGCTTTGATCTGATAAGGTTTCGTTTCATCGAGGCCCCGTACCTGGCTTTTGGCTTGCTTTTGGATTCACTTTCTGGAAAAATCTCCATAAGGTCCAGCTCTACTCTTATCATCTTTATAAGTCATATATTTTGTTTGGTTTCTATAAATGATTATTTTTGTATTGCCTGTTGGGTTGAAATGAATTAACACAA
>MU729020.1:0-11697 GCA_026770625.1 Nicotiana glauca
TAAAATGTACGTTGGTGCTCGGCAAGTATGGTCGGGTGCTAGTCATGGCCCTCCAGTTTGGGTCGTGACAGACCTGGTCAATAGCTATTTAGACCCTAAGGTGAAAGGATATGTATAAACAAAAGAAAACCCAGTCAAATAAGAGGTAATTCTTTGATTAGGGACGATAATAGGAAAATCACTACTCCAATGGCAGTCTCTACGAACTACAGGAATCAAAACTTCTGTAATTTGAGTGGGATAGATATCAGCACGATCTAAACCAGAGACTTGATTCCTAAGAGATTCTCTGTCATGATAAAAAGAGAGTTCCGTAGGAACTATCTTCTCTATTGTAGGCTCACGAAGAGATTCAGAAGGTTCTTTACCTCTTGAAGAAGATCTTTGTGGAAGTGAACCCCTAGTTCTAAAAGAAGGGCCAGAACTGGATGAAGGGACAGAAGAACCACCACGAACAGACCCTAAATTACGAAGTCTACCTCTCCTTTTGCTCCTAACGGAGGCATTAGGGAAGGTATCAACTATGGGAACTCTCCTAGGGTTAGGGTTTGATGAAGTCATAGTAAAGAAGGATGATACGAAGAAGAAGCAAATAAAGATTTGGGAAATTGAATATTCGATAAGCTTTAAGTGGTAAAGACAAAGAAGGAAGTTATATTTATATTCATAAGCAACCATCAAGGGAAAAAGTGCAATGATGGAAGGACCATAATAATGATAACTGACGCTTCATAAGCAGGGAAGTCATAAACAAAGCCTAAAAAGTGCTGCAATACTGCCGAACTAATAAGAAGGTGACACGTGTGAAACGCATTAAATGAAAGTGACAATTGAAGTGTCGATTCTGTCATAGCATTAATGGTGACAAAAATTCTTATTTTAATGAATTTCACTTCCCAAATATACAACTGATGAATAAATGGCAAGTGGAGGGACTATCTGTACTGGGAAAAATAGAGTTTACATATTAAAGAGGTATGAAGATGACGTGCTGTGCCACATAGACTTGTCAAAGAATTACAACTGGCAAGGAGGTACGAGTTACAATAGATACGAGCAGAAAGCAAAAGAAGAGGCACGAGCGGTTATTCAAAAAGAGGCAACGCTCGTACCTGTTCAAGTCATTTAGCCCAAGAATCAAAAATAATGAATCTGACAGCACACGAGAATCCAGATATAGTATTTATGAGCATTAAATACCAAGCGTTAGAGAATATGTATTAAATATAATGATTATGTAACGTAGCATTTAATTTCTTTAATTGCCCATAATAGCCTTATTATGACGTAGGCAAAACGCATATCTCTAAGGTACCTATAAAAGGGAGATAACTGATCAATTGTATGGACACGAAACACTATTTGAATATACTTTAATTTACTTGTTTCTCTCTTATTTATATTCTTGCTATCCAAATTGCTTTCTTTTATACATTCTTTCGGTTATCAGTAACCAATGTTCTTCTAAATTATAAACTTTAATAGAAATTCTATTTTTTGATTAAACAATTCCATGTCTTGATCCTTCTGTTTGACGCAATTCTTCAACTGAATTGCCCAAAAAAGGGAAAAAAATAAACGTAAGAGTCGTAGCCAGCTATAGCTATCCATGATGTTCGTTGGCTTTGGTTTATTAGACCTTAACGTGAACTACATTTGTGAGTAACGAATTTAAGTTGTGCTTCACTTTTGCGAGAGAAGAATTTACGCTTGATTAATACGCTAATTGGACCTTCTTCACGGTAAAGTTAATTAAAAATGGCACCGGATAGTCACTCTAAAGAGCTGCTATTTAGAATTAGCCAATGTGTCCTGCATTTCAGATTGTCAGTTCAATTTTTCAGGACAGAACTGTCTTGAACGGTCCTGAAGTTAAGATTTTTAGTTTAAAATATAAGACAAAATAAATATTGGCTAGTCTCTAAATAATATCCCTGAGAATTGGCTATCCGTGTACTTGCCTCTAAAGTTCAGAGCAAAGATCACTTTTAGTCCGCAGCCAAAATTATTTATATTCAATAGAGCGTATAAACTTTTTACTATATTTTTTCTTTATAACATATATATATATATATATATATATATATATATATACACACACACTTAAAAATATACCAAAAAAAATATTTTTTCTGCTATTATTTTGAGAGTGGCTATACAATATCATTTTCTCTAAAGTTGATGAACTTTTTAGTCATACTCTGAACGGAAAAGGGTCTGATATATCCTTGTACTATGGTAAATTGTTTAAAATTGTCCTCCGTTATACTATTGGGCCATAAAAGTCCCTACCGTCCAACTATCCTAACAAATCTACCCTTACTTTGACGGAAGTGCCACGTGGCATCCATCCTTGCCTCTTTTTAAATCTGGCCACGTGGCACTTCCGTCAAAATAAAGGCAGATTTGTTAGGATAGTTGGACGGTAGAGACTTTAATGGCCCAATAGTATAACGGAGGATAATTTTAAACAATTTACCATAGTACAATGATATATTAGTCCCTTTTCCGTACTCTGAATGAGATCCATATATTCCGATTCTCCTACCGTTTATTCTAATGGAGGCTTGGAATAATTCGTCAAATAATTTCCACACGCTTCTGTCTCTGTGTAAGCTCTTCAAAAAATTGTTATGTTTTTCAAAGTTACTATAAATCCAAACGTAAGTGTAGGCAGCAAATTTTATTGAATATAAATTCAATAAAATTATTTGGACTGTTTTAAATATATTAGTCTAAATAAATATTATGGGCCAATATGATTAGATTAATTATATGAGTCCAATATATATAGATTAAATAAATAAGTCTTAATCCATTGGCTAGCCCATTTAATTGGGCTAGCCTATTTAATTGTGCTAAAGTGATGAGCCCACTTCACTAAGCCCAAGATGCCATCTTCCTAGAGGCCCGGATTGGTTCCACGTGTCAAATGACATGGCGCGTCAAGTCAAGCGGAAGAGCCAATAGGACCATGCCACGTGTCAAAATGACAAGGCATGCCCAGTTAGACTAAAAGGCCAATGAAATCGTGTCATGTGTGCAAGTGACATATTCTGGCCAATCAAATGCGGCCATATCACCCATCAATTTGATTGGTCGGAAAGAATTTATTCTTATCATGACTCTTCCCTTCCACAACTATAAATAGAGGTCTTCATAACTCAGAAAAGACACAAGAAGTTATAACAAGAAGCAAGAAAGAGCTCGTGGATCAAACGCTGCAAATTTCTCCACAAGTATCAAGCTTCAAGTTCAAGTTCGAGAAATCAAGTTCAAGCTCAAGAACGACGAAAAAATCAAGTTCAAGCTCAAAAACGAAGAACAAATCAAGTTCAAGCTCAAGAACGAAGAACAATTCAAGTATTCAAGATCAAGAACGAAGTCAAATCAAATACAAGGCGTTCAAGATCAAGGCTACTTATTCGTGATACAATTCGTGGCAACAATCAAAGTGTTCCCGACGGATAAATCAAATTCAAATTCAAGATCAAGCTCAAAAGCCCTTGAATTTATTGACTACTGAAAAGAAGAATCAGAGGATCCATAGAAATTGTAACACTCAAATATTTGAAATAAAATACCACGATTGTTGCGATATTTCTCGGTCTTGATTTTAATTTTCTTGACGAAAATTTGTTGTCTACAAATTCTGGCACGCTTAGTGGGACAATCTCTACCTCTCATCTCAACTTTTCAATCACCAAAATTAAAGAACATTGAAATAGCTTCAAAGAAAATTAACTCCAGATCAACATCCACCAAGGTTGCTAACTGCAGGTTCTATGCTGGTGTGGAAATCATCCTCGATGTTACCTTTGTAAGTTTCGAACCAGTTACGAGGAGCAAAGCAAGCTCTTTAGGACAACAAACACCCCAAGTGTCATCCGCATCAACCCCTGTTTTCGGATCTTCATCCTCAAAAGAAGCATGATCTTCCACAAACGCATCTAAAGGAGGGAGCAATGTTGCTGAAAAGATCAAGAAATTTTTAATAACAAATTTTTGCGTCGAGAAAAATAAATAATCAAGACTGAAAAATTGCGTAACAAATGTAATATTTGATTTCGATAAATGAAAGTGTTACAATCTCTATGGTATTCCTCTGATTCTTCAAGAATGTAAGGTATCTTGATGAACTTGATTTTGATTTGATTCAAGGGTTGTAAAGCTTGATCTTGAATCTCCTCCTTGGACTTGAATTTGAGTTTGATCACGAACAAGTAATTTGATCTTGAACGCCTTGGTATTTGATTTGGCTTCGTTCTTGGTCTTGAACTTGTAGCTTGAGTGCTTGAACTTGTAGCTTGTAGATAAATCTGCGGTGATCCACGAGCTCCCTGCTTGCTTCTTGTTATCACTTCTGGTGTCTTGTATGAGTTATGAATACCCCTATTTATAGTTGTGGAAGGGGGGTTGTGATAAAAACAAACTCTTTCCGACCAATCAAATTGAAATGTGATTATGTCCGCATTTGATTGGCCAAACATGTCACCTGCACATGTGGCACGATTTCATTGGCCTTTTAGTGTGACTTGGCATGCCTTGTCATTTTGACACGTGACATGATCCTATTGGCACTTCTATTTGATTTGGCATGCCACATCATTTGACACGTGGCACCAAATTGGGCCTTTAGGAAGATGACATCTTGGGCTTAATGTAGGGGTGTGCATTCGATTTATCGATTCGATTTTGACCCTTATCGATAATTAATTATCGATTATCGATTTGTACATAAGCTTATCGTTATCGTTTCAATAAGTATTTTTTTTATTTCAATTTATCGATTTTGGAGCTTATCGATTCGATTATTGATTACATCAATAAGAAAATTTAGGGATTCCACGGAAAGTATATCGCTATAAACACGCCTAACTAATATGGACAAAAAGAAGCTAAAATAAGACGAACATCGTTTATAACATAAAAATTGTGTCAACAAGCACATGCAACGAAACTAAAGTAAGGAATCAAATGTATGCCACCAACACTCCAACGGTATAAAAAAAATACATGATCACGACTAATTTTGTTTTCCATTAATTTGAATTTCATTCCCTTGAGCTTTAAATAGGATCATTCCTTTAATGTGGTAGAGGAAATAATAGGGATAGGAACTTAAGGTAAAGGAAAGGGTATTATAGAATAATTTTTAAAAAAAAAATTTAAAATTTTTTTTTTCTTCTTTTTAGTATATCTTATCGGTTTATCGGTTTATCGATTTATCGATAAACCGAAGAGGACAAATCGAAATCGAAATCGATAATTCGATAAGGAAAATTTCGAAATCGAAATCGATAAATCGATAAGTCGATATCGATAAACCGATAACAAATAATCGATTCGATTTATCGATAAATCGATTCGAATGCACACCCCTAGCTTAATGAAGTGGGCTCATCACTTTAGCCCAATTAAATAGGCTAGCCCAATGGATTAAGACTTATTTATTTAATCCATATATGTTGGGCTCATAATTCAATTATATTAGCCCAATAAGTTTATTTGAACTAATATATCTTGAATTAAAACTATAGTCCAAAAAATTTTATGAATTTAAATTCAATAAAATTTAGATGTCTACAAATGCCTCCTGCTTCAAGACTTATCGAGGTGTAGATGTGTCCAACTTAAAATATGAGGCTTGAAGTACCATTTTTATCTAACTCCAATTTAAACTTTTCAATCTTTTTTTTTTTTTTTTGGAAAGTTTATTTATGAAATGGGTAACATCTCAAATAAAGAGAAAATCAGAAAACGGCATGCTCAATTGTCCATTTGTGATTATTGCCAAGGAAAAGTCTTTGTATTGTTTTGATGTGGCACACGTGAGTCAAACAAATACTAGTACATTGCATTAGAACTTTTAAGGAGAAAGACTCCAAATTAAGGTAACTTTCTACTGTATCACACAATTTGAGTTCGAGTAGAAAGTGCACGGTGCCTCACAATTTGAGTTCAATTTGGAGTAGAAAGTGCACGGTGTCTCACAATTCGAATTCTATTTGGAGTAGACAGTGTTCGGCCGCCATACACCCAATCCCACATCGAGAACACACCTTTCATGCCATCTTTTATAAACCAATATAAATCCATATGCTCATAATTGTTGAGCATCAATTTGCAATCTTCCCAAGTCACTTGAGTCTAGTTTTGTGGACTCGGAAGCATTAATGCGAGGTAATTTCTTCATCTTTTCTTGTGTTTTTCTTGTTTAGTTATTTTTTTTCTTTTTCTTTTTTGTACATCAAGCGAGAAAGATATGTTCTTGTTCAACAAGATGATCCACGCATGAAGAAGGCAATCTTAGGGTGTGAGGGGATAGTACTCATCCCTGCCCAAATATCGAAGAGATTACTTTCATGGCCCGACTATCGGAGAGAGTACTCTCAATGTGGCCCGACTACCAAAGAGATTACTCTCAAAATGGCCCGATTACCGGAGAGATTACTCTCAATATGGCCCGATTACCGAAGAGATTACTCTCAAAATGGCCCAACTACCAGAGAGATTACTCTCAATATGGCCCGACTATCAGAGACATTACTCTCAAAATGGGCCAACTACTGGAGAGATTACTCTCAAAATGCCCCGACTACCAGAGAGATTACTCTCAGTGTAGCCCGACTACCGGAAAGATTACTCTCAAAATGGCTCGACTATCTGCGAGGCCAACTTAAGATGCATAGGGACTCATATATCCACCTTAAGATTGGAAAGTTATAATTCCTTTTAAGGACAAACCCACGAAGAGGCCAACTTAAGGTGTAAAGAGACTCATATGTCCACCTTAAGATTGAAAAGTTATAGTTCTTTTTAAGGACAAACCCACAAAGAGGACAACTTAAGATGCAAAGGGACTTATATGTCCACCTTAAGATTGGAAAGTTATAAAGCTTCAACTTGAAGATCGACTTGAACACTTGGAAAACTTTAAAGATTTAGCGGACTTTGCAGACTTTAACTCGAAGATTCGGATGGCTTAAACAATTCAACTTTAATACCGGCGAATTTGAAGAATGAAACTTGAAGACCGACGAACTTGAAGACTTCATACAATATTTTGCTTGGGATGCCTTGGATACATGAGAATAAATTAGTTTCATCTACCTACTATCAATGTTTAAAATACTACGAGGGTAAAGTTGAGAAGACGGTAGTTGCTGATGATGAGCCATTCATCGAGGCTGAGTCACACTTCGCTGATGCAAAGTTCTACTTGAAGAACCGTATTGTGAAGGAGCTGAAAGCTGATGATGGCATGAAAAGCAAGTATAAAGAGCCCTCAACTAAAATAGAATAGGTGACTATTGGTGAAGCCAAAACTATTAGTAAGGAGGTACAACCCAACGCGAATAAATCTTATAGAGGAAATATTACGTCTTATGGCAAGAAAGTAAGTCCGGCTCCAATATGTCCCTAAAAGGATGTCACGACCCAAATCCCAAACCTGATCGTGATGGCGCCTCTCGTGGAGACAAGGCTAGCCAGTCAACCCAATTCATCCTTTAAAATAATTATTCAATGCAATTATAGTGCAACATGCTTTAAGAATACCAATAGCAGAAATATAGATAAAAATACGCAGAAATCCAACCCAACACAGCCCTAACCGGGGTGTCACAAGTCACGAGCATCTAAAGAAGATTGAACACCATTATATGGCCAATAATATATACAAAATAAAATCTGGAGTTCAAAAGATGAAGTCTGGTGCCGCGAACGCTGGCGGTCACCTTGCTCAGCTTCAATAATAATGCCTTCAATCCGCTAATAACCCGCTACGGGGGGGACAATACCTGCAACTGCACGCGAGGTGCAGGGAGTAAAGTGAGTACTCCAATTTAGTGAATAATAGCTGAAAGCAAGAAATCACGTAAGGCACTTCATCATGCTATATAGAACAGTACAACCCTTTTTTGAGAAGAATAGTAAAACAGTGAAATCCTTTGGAAAACATCTGGACTCAGTTAAAACCTCTTTTGAAAATATTCCTTTTCAATAGTTTAAGCAAATGAACGCGGCACAAATAGTGCAGTCAGCCCCTCGGGCACAGCACTCCATTAACAAATAACACCGGGGTATCCGGTAAATAGTGCAAGAAGTAGCATGGATGCCAATGAAATGAGTGTGTTGTATGTCATGACAACCAGTACAAATAGGAACAAGTGCATGAGTGCAGTGCAATGCATATGATGGTACATTCCAGTACCTACTACGGCGCGCAGCACGAGCCACCCATATTCATTTATCGTCAACGGCACTCACTAGGGGTGTGTACAGACTCCGGAGAGGCTCCTACAGCCCAAGCGCAATATCAAGCCATATCGAGGCATCAATCAAATCCTGGTCAGTCATTGTTACCTGACCCATTTACATCATATAGTGCCACTGTTACCATTGTTTCAAGTTCCTGCTGCGGCGCGCAGCCCGAGTCACCCATAATGTTTCAAGTCACATCACACAGTGCCATTGTTACCACTGTTTTAAGTTACTGCTGCGGTGCGCAGCCCGAGCCACCCATAATCAGTCCAGAAATCAACATAAGCCCCTTGGGTATTTGTAAAACAGTAGTTCTCAGCCCGAAATAACATTTAAAATATCATTTAAGTTTTCAAAACTTAGAATCATGGCTGAGGTTGCAAAACAGTATTTAAAACCTTGGACTGAAACCAAATGATATGCAAGATATGCTAAAATAGTAATATCAATCCCCGAAGAATTCACATAGTTGGCACGAAGCCCAAACATGGCAATCAACCCATAGTATGATGATACAAGTAGTTTCAGTCAAATACACGGTAAAATCAACAATCGGGACGGACCAAGTCACAATCCCCAATGGTGCTCTACCCCACGCTCATATCCGGCGTGCAAGTCACCTCAATACAGCACTATGATGTGCAAATCAGGGATTTTAAACCCTCAGGATATCATTTACAAGTATTACTCACCTCGAATCTCTAGCTCGCGACGCCTTTGCCCCTCAAATCGGCCTCTATGCACGTCGTATCTAACCAAAAACAACAGAGCGAATACATCACAATATGCTAAGGGAACAATACCCAATCGAAAACAATAGATAAATAGCAAAAATCTCGAAACTAGCAAAAACCCGAGCCCCGGACCCACTTCTCGAAAAATTACAAAACTCACATTACCAGATTCCTTGTCTCGCCACGAGTTCGTACATATCAAATTCACAAGAATCGAAGTCCATTTGACCCCTCAAATCACAAATTCTCATTCCAAAATCCAAGCCCTAGTTCTTCACTTTTTAACCAAATTTCCATGAATTTAGATGTTGAAATCATAATTAGATGATGTTTCTAGGCCATGGGACTTACCTCCAGTTGATTTCCAGTCAAAACCCTTCAAAATCTCGTCAAAGGCTCCCAAGCTCGCTCAAAAATGGTGGAAGATGAACCCCAACTCGCGGATGAAATGTTTTTAAACATTCTGGCCCAGTTGACGTTTCCTTCTTCGCGAACGCGATGGCCCTCTCGCGTTCGCGATGGCCAAAAACTTCACTGGGCCACTTTGCTCTTCGCAAATGCGGAGCCCATCCCGCGAATGTGATGCTTCACCTGGCCCAACTATGCGAACGCGTCCAATAGACCGCGAACATCATTCATCCCTAGGCCCCCGAGACCTCAACTAAAAGTACCAACCTAACCCATAACATCATTCAAACTTGTTCCAATCATCAAAACACATCAAACAAATGCTAAAACCATCAATTCACATCGGATTCAAGCCTAAGTTTCTTCAAAACTTCCGAAATGCGCATTCGATCAAAAACCCGACCAAACGATATCCGAATGACCTGAAAATTTGCACACATATCCAAAATCACCCAACGAAGCTACAACAACTCTCGGAATTCCATTTTGACCCTCGAATCAAAATCTCACCTATCAATCGGAATTCGCCAAAATTCTAACTTCGCCAATTCAAGCCTAATTCTACACCGGGCCTCCAAAATCAATTCCGATTGCGCTCCTAAGTCAAAAATCACCTCCCGAAGCTAACCGAATTGCCAGAAATCATATACGAGACCTTTAACTCATAAGTCAATGTCCGGTTGACTTTTCCAACTTAAGCCTTCCTTAAGGAGACTAAGTGCCTCATTTCTTATCAAAACCAGTCCCAATCAACTCTCACACACCACATACCGATAATGAAATATTAAGAAGCAATAAATGGGGAAAATAGGATAGCAACACATGAGACGACGGGCCGTATCACGACCCAAAATCCACTAAGGGTCGTGGTGGCGCCGGACACCTCTGTCAGGCCAGCCAACTAACTCATCAATTAATTCCTCTTTTAATACTTTTGAAAATCTTAGGTTTTTCCTTCCAATTTTCATAAATATAAGATCACTTCATGGATTCAAATTTAAATAATAACAGTCAGTACAAAGTTTTACTAAAACCATCCCGGAAATCCGGTGTCACCAATGCATGAGCAACTACTGGCAATGACATAAATACAACACAACACCTGTCCGGAATACAATGGACAGAAAGGAAATACAATTACTAGGAAGGGACTTTAAAAGCTGCGGGCCGCCTTGAATACNAATTTATTCTTTATAGACATGACTCTAATCCAAATAGAGGAAACAAATAAACATGTAGTTCTTTCATAGGAAAATTTCCCGAATTTCTCTTTAAAAAATAATCCAAATATATTTAAGCCACAAAAGGGCAATAATAACTTAATTAAGTTCAGGCAGCAACACAGGCATGCGCAAATCATACCGAGGTGACGGCCCGATCCAACAGAAATAAATGTGCACTTGCCGAGGGTCGACGACGTGCCTATAGATGCATCTATTAATCTGCCGAAGAGTTCGACCAATTCCAAAATAAACACACGCAGACAGGCAATCAGTCAAGGAGTCGACATGGAGCAATTATCCAAGAAAGGCCAATTCCCTTTAATAAATTGAGAAAAACGAAGCTTAAGTCTTTTTAGAAATCAATTTATTAATTTAATGTGATCTATTACCCCGCTCGCGAATCATCCATACGACGCGGTACACATAAGATACATGCTCAGATAGCCAATTAGAATTTTATCGAGGTATAATTATCCAAATAAGCCAATTCTCTGTTTAACAAGTTCAGAAAATAATGTTTAATCTCTTTTTAAATTCGTTTACTAATCAAAGGTGATTTAAACAATCCAAGTCATCGATGGGTTCATAATTAGTTCAAGTATAACATGCTGATGGGTCCTAACTACCCGGACAATAGCATAATAGTAGCTACGCACGGACTCTCATCACATCGTGCGTACGTAGCCCCCACAAATAGGAGCACATAACCAATTTAACTCACATATGAGGTAAATTTCCCCCTCACAAGATTAGAAAGGAGGCTCACCTCGCTCCGAAGATCCGCAACCGGCAATCTACATTCTTCCAAAGACTTGCACCAATGCACAATGCTCCAAAACTAGCCAAAGATCATACCAATCCATTAATATATGCTCGATTATACTTTACAACCTAATTTATAACAATTTCTAACCCCGAACGACCCGAACGAAAAGTTGACCAAAATGCCCTCGGGCCCACGTGCACGGAACCCGAATTTATTCGAAGATAAAGGTTACCCATGACCTTAGGAACTCAAATATATAATTTACTCCTAATTCCATGCTCAAATTCGTGGTGAAAATCCA